>JACXGM010003203.1:0-24039 GCA_016801145.1 Umbra pygmaea | reverse complement strand
TGACCTGAAAAGTTTTTTGCCGCAATAAAGATCACACTTTTCATTTTGTGAACATCTGCCTGCAGATGTCACTGTTTAAGCATTTTAATCATAAAAAAATTCATAGAGATTTTGTAATAGTTTATTTGAACCAATTACTATTTTTTTATTCTTGAACTCCCTTTTGCCTCTCAAAAAAATTAGGAGGAACAACCGCCCCTGCCTCAATGGACGAGCCTCCACTGATATATATATATATATATATATATATATATATATATATATATATATATATATATATATATATTTATTCCTCTATTCCCTGTTGTGTGTGTCTGTTTGTTGCTGTTTGTTTGTCTATTCCCCACAGGTGGTGCAAATCAGGGCCTCATTGCCAATCATGACTTATCACTGACTCCCCCCCATTATCCTGTTCACTTGGTTCTGATCATCAACTATCCACATGGTCCCGTCAGACAAGCTCGGCGACAAAAACTGCCCAAAAGCACCTATACTCCCTGAGGAGACTCAAGAAGTTTGGCATGTCTGCCAGGATTTTAATAAACTTCTACAGGTGCACCATTGAAAGCATCCTTTCAGGTTGCATTACAGCCTGGTACGGCAGCTGCTCCGCTGCTGATCGCAAGGCCCTTCAGGGGGTGGGGAAGTCAGCGGAGCGCATCATAGGCTGTTGTCTCCCCACCGTGCAAGGCATCTACCACAAGCGATGCCTGAGGACAACACAGAACATCTTAAAAGACCACAGTCATCCAGGCCGTGCCCTTTTCTCACTGCTGCCATCTGGTAGACGTTACCGGAGCATCAAATCACGGACTACCAGACTAAAAACAGTTTCTTTCCACAGGCCATTCGGCTGCTTAACACGGAACATTGATTACAAATCATTTCTTGAGCCTTGACATTCTCTGGTCACTTTATCCACTCTACATCTGAGTAGCAGAATTCAATGCACCTTTAAAAAGAAATTTCCATGCCATATTTATAGTATTTATTACTTCTGCTGTTGTACACTCCGGATCACTGTTCAGTACATAGTGTATTGCTATTATTATTATTATTGTTTTAAAATTTCTTCACATTGTATATAATCTTTTTGAGCCCACTGTGTAGATGTGTCGAGCCATGTCACAAGAATTTCTCTGCATAGGATGATGTGATGTCATTTGATGCATATGACAAATAAACAACTTTGACTTTGACTTTGAACTATCCCATCATGCCTTTCATCTGAATATATTGTGCCACTGATGTTTGTCAAGGGCTCTCTCTTAGATCTTTGCTGGTTTTGTGTGGTTGTGGCCACACTCACTCTTTTTATTCTCTCTGGCTTTGTGAGCTCTCTCTCTGGTTTATGCCTAAGCTCTGTGTTTGAGCTGTGTTTGGTGCATGGCTGTGGTTTAGTGTAATATAGTGTGTTCTGTATGTTATTGTGTTTTGAGTTAGAGCTTTGTTTAGTGGTGTGTGGGTGTTAGGCCTAATAGGGTGCTTGTGTTGTATTTAGTTTTGTGTTTATGGTCATTCTTTTTTTCTTGTTCACAGGGAATGAGGAGTAGTTTAGAGCTGCTCCAGAGTTTACATCACCCGTAGAGTAACTTCCTTGTTAACCACACTAGATACTTCTGGGCGGACCACCAACTGTAAGTTTGGTTAGGGCGCCTTGACCGTGTGCCAGATTAGTTTTGTGTTTGGGAGCTAGGACAGGTCATGGGGTGGGGGACTTTTGTTTGCTTTATTTGCTTTTGTACCATCCAGTCCTCCTCATCTCCCTATATATTTACATTTTACCATGGCTAAAATAAAAGCCTTTGTTAAATGTTACCATTATGCGTCTGTGTCCTTGCTTGTATCACAACCCACATACTTGGGCAGTGGAATGTGACATCTGCTCCCTCTCGGGGGAGCAGTGCGTAACAGTGTTATCATTATAAACATCCCTTTGTGGTTTGGACAAACCATCGCAACTTTGAGTATCTCAAGGCAGTGCGCAGACTCAACCCAAGACAAGCCAGATGGGCTATATTCCTCACACAATTTGATTTCACTTTGTCCTATAGACCATGGTCCAGGAATACTATAGCTGACGTGCTCTTACACATGAATTGGGGCAGGAGAGTCCAATGGAGGAAACTATTATAGCCCCCATTCTGTGGGACAAGAAAGGGACAGGTAAACAATCAGTCACCCCTAAATGTCTGCAGGGTGTGTGCTATGTTCCTACAGACATTAGAGGTCATATACTTGCCTGGGCCCATACCACGCCAGTCTCCGGTCACCCTGGAATAGTGTGCACCATGCAAGTGCTACAAGCAAATTACTGGTGACCAAATATGGCACAGGATGTGCATCACTATGTTGCTCATCCTGCACACAGTAAAACTCCCCTACATTTCCCTTATGGTAAGTTGCACCCACTCCCTGTCCGCAAAGGCCATGGTTGCACTTATCTGTGGATTTTGTTACTGATCTTCCAAACTCTTAAGTCCATACCACCATCCTATAGTAGCTGGAGTGGACCAGTTTTCCAAGTTCTGTAAACTTGTTCCTCTGCCTGGTTTACCCACCACCAGTTTACCCACCACCCTTAAACTGGCTCCACTTGGTCCATTTAAAATCCTGAAATGGGTCAATGAGGTAGCATACACTCTTCAGCTTCCTACCCACCTGAAAATCTCACCCACCTTTCATGTCCTTTCTTAGGCCAGTGGTGCCTGGCAACGCTCCTCCTCCACTCGACATCAATGGGGATCCTGCTTACTTGGTGCACACCTTCCTAGACTCCCAGTAACGAGGAGTCCGCTTACAGTACCTAGTAGACTGGGAGGGATACAGACCTGAGGAGCGGAGTTGGATCCTGTCACAGGACTATCTGAACCCCAAACTCATTCGCGACTTCCACCGTCGCCATCCTAACCATCCTGCCCTGTGTCCTAGGGGGCATCCTAGATCCCGGATCAGCCCAGCGGCGGGAGCCGCCCCTCAAAGTTGTGGAACTGTCACATCCGTCCCAGCTCTCTCTCAAAACCAGAGATAGTCATTGCTGTTCCTAGCTTTCTCCCGAAACCAGCAGGTTCTAGAACATCCTTCACTTCTCCTTAGCACTCAGGACCTACTTGATGATTACGCACCATGTGCAATTGACGCCTGCATTAGATTCACCATTATCTAAATTATCTAAGCAATGTCAGTCCTGTTCTTTGACTGGTGTTGTTCTTGCTATGTGAGAGTCTGGGTTCCTCTTTGTTTTGCTGAATTATTCAAGTACAAGTTATTCAGTTAATTTGTATACTGCGTTCTTGTGTAGAATTGGAGTTAAAACATTTCCTTTATCTTGCACCTCTGAAATGTACTATTGCATTGTGACAACATCAGGCAAGCCAAAACGAACTGAACGCAAGAACTTTAAATTCTAGGGCACATTGTGCTTGAGTGAAGGACATTACTAAAAAGACATTTAGAAGTTGGGACTTTGAAAGTATCTTTGAAAACCAAAAAAGACGCTTTGGACTATACATGTAGCCATATGCCTACAAATAAATGCGGTTTTCCCAATTCTGTCCAGGACCACCCGCAATTACTATGAAATGCGCCGGTATTTTTTGGAGTCTCAGAATGGCAGATATTGCAGAATTCAAGCAACAAACTACTGCCACAGTTTATGTGATAATAGGGTACACTAGAAAGATTAACATAAATATTTGTATGCATGAATTAAACTCGCTTTACGTGTCATCGCAGACCACAGTATATTCAAATGTAATGTTTTTTTCTAAACATTCATTGCTTTTATTACAAGGAGGTTCTGCATTTTAGGATACTTTCTGATTTGGTCTTAGGAGTCCTAATGTTAGGACTGACACGCCCATTGTTTTAAAGAGTTTGTCCTAAATTAGCAAGTTAGGAGCTACAGTACTTTTTGCATTAAAATATTTAGTGAATATGGGCCCGGATTTCCAAGGTCTTTTTACCCTACATTGAGGCACAGTCACAGTGTCAATCGGAAAAGCTAAGCTGATTTCTCTGACTATGCTAGCATTAGGCTCCACTAGGCTAGCAATCTTAACCTGCACCCTATGTCATGGTAAGGCTGTAGGAGTGAGAATCATGTCTATGTTATTAAATATAAAAAGAGCACTACGCCCACTAGGATGTAATCTCAAACTCTTTAGTAGGTGAGGCTTGGCTCTGTGTGTGAATCCCAAAAAGAGACTAAATTATCTACAAATTCCATGTACTGAGATGGGTTTTAAACAACGATTCGCCAATGAATATGGGTTTTCATCTGCTCGACCCTGGTCCATGATAATTCTTGCTTAAATTCCAGCTCATTTTCTGATAGTGCAAACCTATTGAATGTTTTTGTCTGAAACACAACCTGCGATGGGTAGTGCGACAGCATTTCTTCTCCTTTGCCGTAAATTTTTTTGCGGTGGCAGAGTGTACGTTGGGATTTTTGCTATTGTATTTGTCTAATGGCACAGATACTGTTTTTTCCTTTTCTGCAGTCGAATAATACTTGCCTGACATTTTTGTCTGAAGCCGAGCCTCTATAACTGCTATCTTTGCTAAGAGGCGATAATTCTCCTGCATGTTAAAATTACAACAGCTACAACAAGACCGCAAAGGTAAACTTAGCTTCGGTTGATTGAGTAGGTCCATTTTCGGTACAGATAAGCTCCTAGTATAGGAAGTTGAATTAAAATAGTTCCCGGTAACAAAATTATGATGTTGGTAAACAGGCAATTTACAAAAACGAAGTTAAGTGGTTATAAAATGTAATAATTAAAAGGTTTGGCAGGTAGCCAGTTAGCTAGCCAACTCTTGTCTCCGCTAAGACAACGGGAAGTACAGCACAAACACTGTGACTAAATACAAACACTAATGACAAAAAGAGTAACAGGTGTGGACATTAACTAGAAACAAGACGGGTGATATTTTAATTATGGAATGGTCCTGAGTGAGCTGCAGACATAAAAAAATTAATCTGAGCCGTGACAGTATATGTACTGCATACTTTAAGTTACACATAACTTTCCTTTAAGTTACATATGAAGTACAAACATTCCGGTATACAGTTACACATATTCAGTGAAAATATGGTCTAAAATAGAGAGGTAGATTATTGGACTGTAAAGTGGCAGTACAAGAGAAATAACACTAGGATAGGTAACATGATGAACATGGCTGAAAATGGTAATGTGCAAATTTTACAAAGACAGCTGTGCGGTTGATTATATGCATAATGCATTATGGCTTTGATGAATACGCTAGGACATAAACGGGCAAAGAGAGAGGGTAGAGTCAACATGTGCAGCAGTCAGTCAGTAGATTTGAAAGTAATGCCTTAAAAGTGATAGGGACGGTGGACTCAAGTTTCAGGGATTTCTGTAAATTGTTCCAATCATTAGCAGCAGAGAATTGGAAGGAGAAGTGGCCAAATGAGGTGCTGGCTTTTGTAGCAGCAAGGGAGATATACCTGCTCAAGCGCAGGTTGAGAGTGGGTGATGCTATGGATATTATTGAGCTTAGGTTAGGTGTTGTTTTGCCTAGTAAGGACTAGTAAGGTGTGTAACGAGGGCCATCCCACTAGTGAGTAGAGGTTGCAGTGGTGGGTGTTGTATGGGGCATTGGTAACAAAACGGATGGCACTGTGGTATACTACATCCAATTCCTTGAGAAGAGAGATTGAAGCAGTTTTGTCAAGTTAAGCATTGGGAGGATGCTCATTTTCACAAGGGCTTGTTTGGCAGGAAGGGTAAATGAGGCCTTGTTACAGAATACGAAGCCAATCCTAGATTTTGATCTTGGACTGGAGATGGTTTATGTGTGTCTGGAAGGAGAGCGAGGAGTCTAGCCAGACCCCTATTAGTATTTTTTTTACATATTCGAGCTAGGACCCACCCGGAGAGGTGATGTTTGCTGGGCAGGCAGGTGCAGAGTGAGACCGGTTGAAGATCATACATTTCGTGTGATCAATACACATTGTGCACAATTATTGAATAACTACAGTACTCTCAATCCAAAATGTAAAGACACCTCAAACATTACAGTAAGAAAGTATAAGTGAGGTTTTGTCTTTCTTTGGAGAATATCTATGCGTGCAGAATTGTTGGGCAAATATATGTGTGCAGAATGACTCTCTTTTTTTGAGTCCGTTAAATCTTTTTTGGCCCATTTTGCCTGAGGAACAGAAGCTGCCTAATAATTATGCACACCTTGATATAGGGTGTTGATCTCCTTAGGCCACACCCTCCTCATTACACAAATACACATCACCTCATATGCTTAAATCCTTTAAGCATTTCAGTTCATACATCTTGGAGTTGGAACATACTTTATGCATAATAATGATGGTATGGTCAAAATAGCTGACTTGCCTAATAATTGTGCTTACAGTGTATATGATCCATTATATGATTCAGAGAGTACTTTTTACATGTACATACTGTATATAGGTTGTTACACTTCTGTTAACATTATATCTATTGTGTAAATGTTTTTGTTTTATTCTTTATTGCTTTATCTTTATTACTATCATAACTGCATTGCTGCGCCGTAGCATAAGATTGTACCTGCTGTACTGTACCTAAAATTACAACTGTGTCTGCTGTAGATGAAATAAATACAGTAAACTGACATTTATATTTGACACCATCAATTTAACAGATGTTTGTTGATGTAATAACCAAGCTGTGAAGGCCTGCTTTTTTATGTGCAAGATTTAATCAATTTATACAACATGGTAACAGGAACAGGAAAACAGTTATTATCGATATCAACAGCTGTGGTATTCATACAGGATGCAGCATTGAGTGTAAAAGGAGGAAACTGCTCTCAGAAACCTGTGCTGCATGTAACTGCTTCATTGTCCACTACTCATGTAAAATTATGTCCTTTAGTGTATGTTTTTAAATGTGATAGCATATTTGCTAAAAAAAGTAATATGAATAGAACTGGAAGCTGGAGACAAAGCATTTAGAACGTGATTTAAGGGACAGGCATATGTCTCCCTAAAAAAACATAACATTGATAAATAATTTTAATCCATATAAATGTCAACAGCAAATATGTACAGTATAGCGCCACATTTCGGCTGACATTTCTACAAAGATTTTCTGGCAATGGAATGGAACGGTGACATTTCAGGTCAAAAAAGAAAAGAACACATAATTTTCTGGGTCAGAAATGAAAAGAAGTTATAATGTAATGAGGTTAAAAACATTTATATCTGAAGAATAAACATTTTAGACTATTCCCTCTAATGTAGATAGTATTACGTGGTGTAGGGATGTAGTGACATCATGTGGACACGTTGCACAGCTTTTTAAAATATTATTTACATGATAAGGGAGTCATGTCATACATATTGTAACAATGTCAGTTGTTGATGCAGGAATAAAGAGGAGGCAAATGCTAGGCAAAGGAAATGAAATACTTAGTATGCAAAAGCCCTTAAAGGAATGCTCCACAGTTAACCGGTTTCTTATTTAAAAACATTACATTCAATGATGTCATACAATGTTGTGCCAGCCTCTGCATCCGAGAACAATGAAGATTACACTTTTGGGGTTTCTGTATCAGTTTGCACTTGAAATACCACAAAGTTCAAAATTCAAAGCAAACTTAGTACCCGCCCCTAGTGAGTTGTTTCAAGTTACGTTGAATGTAGCCTAAGCCCTTGGCTTAGTTAGCTTTCACCATACCTTGTAACATTTAAGAAAACTGGTCACAAAATCGCACAGGAGCTATATGACCTATCTAGGTACAGATTGAACAATAATCTGTCACAGATAAATTTCAAAATGAAGTTGCAATTATCCGACAATTTGCTTGAACACTAATAGTTATACAGTTACAAAATCTAAATTATTCAACCTCCATTGCAAATCAGGTTTATTGTAAAGATTGACAGATTTTCAGCTGTTTGAAATGAACAAATCCAACAAAAGCAATTGAAATAGCTCATCCCAACAAATGCTTGAAGGGGTTCCCCAAATTCAACAGTAAATGCAACTGATAATGGCTTCTCAATTCTCAAAATTATTCAACCCCTTCATGGCAAAAATATTTTGTTCTTAGTGGAGCACTCTTTTGCTGTAATGACCTGCTGCAAATGAGATGCATAGCTAGACACCAGCCTCTGGCATTATTCCTGGGAAATCTTAACCCATTCCTCATGGGCAATGGCCTCCAGTTCAGATGTAACCACTTGATGTATTAGTTATGTTGAGCTATTTCAATTGCTTTTGGTTGATATGTTCATTGCAAACTATTGACTGCTTTGCACACAATACTATGGTACTTTGTTTACAGACGTTTTTTTTGTACCATTGAGGCATGATAAAGCATGTTCATTAACCACTGAGAAGCCTGTCTGAATTTGTTTCTTGCGGCGGGCAGTGTTGCCAACTTAGCAACGCTATTTTAGAACATTTTCAGACCCCCTTTAGTGATTCTTTTTCATGAAAGCAACTAGCGACAAATCTAGCAACTTTTTGGACAACCCTTAGCTACTTTTCGTAGAAGAAATTCGCTAGTATAATGCTGCGATCGTGTGGTCTTGCTTTCCTATAAGGAATCAGAGGCACATCTCTCTCTCTCTACGTCTATTTTATTCAGTGCAACACTGACACAGAGAGAGAGAAAGGGGAGGAGGCGGAGTATGGGATCAAATAAGGGCCAATAATATTTTGAGGTTGCGAAGTGATGTTTGCATGTGTAAAAAAGTTTTGCGTCTGTGGAAATATTTTGTGAATGTGTAAAAACGTTTTGCATTTGTAGAAATATTTTGTGAATGTGTAAAAACGTGTGCATCTGTATAAATATTTTGTGAATGTGTAAAAATGTTTTGCATCTGTATAAATATTTTGTGAATGTGTAAAAACGTTTTGCATCTGTAGAAATATTTTGTGAATGTGTAAAAAAGTTTTGCATCTGTAGAAATATTTTGTGAATGTCTGCAAATGTTTTGTACAACACAAGTTACGAGTTGCGAAATTTTAACTGTGTCAAAACAGGGCCAGAACGCTATCCAATCAGCTCGTTGCTTATTGATTAGCCAATCAGAACGCTGCCCACCGATCACCCATTTCAATCGTTAATGTAGCTAGCATTACACAGGATGTTGTGTATTTATTATATATAGGTAGTAGTAAATATGTCACACTATTCTCATAGAGATTAGTGGCACATTTTTTGAAATTTGTAATGTTTCCTTTGTTGTTAATCGATTTTTATCACGTTGAATCAAACGCTATTATTCTGAATGCGAAACTATGAAAGGCTAGGAATCCACTAAAGATTCTGGCTGTGTTACATGTGAACGGTCTATGCTTGTGATAAAGCGCCAGCCTCGTACTCCTCTGTGTTGACTGACTCCAGAATGCAGAGAAGTAACGAGAATCTGAATCATTCTGAATCTTGCCTTTTGCAGAGAAAGGAGAGCATGAGTAGGAGTTGTCCATGTGCTTAGGATCAGGAGTAACTTTTGGAAAGTATTCTGATGAATTATTTTGTCATTTTGACTGTATGCCTCCACGTCTCCCCGTTTGCCTGCAAGCTTCTCCTAGACTATACTGTAATTTCTCTACTGTGCAACAGTAAGTTGTGTGGTTATGGCACAATAGTTTGCATATTTTCACAGAAACGGCTGCTACAGGGCCATAACGTGAGATACAAGGTAATGGAGCTTTTTATACATTGTCCTGTTTCTTTAGAAATAAACAATGGACAAAAAGAGTCTTTAAACACTTCAGATGTAAATTTATTCACTGTCAAATTGACCCTAAAATGTATGGGAGTCTATGGAATGCTAACATGAGGTGATACCCAGGTCGCATCAGAATCCACCCAGGGCTGCTTCAACTTAATAACAAAGCAAATTTTTATTCTCATCTTAATCTTTTATTCTCATTTTAAATATCCACTATGTAACTAACTCTAACTCTATAAATCTCTGATTCATCCAGCACACTCAACTAGTGTTACCTCAATCATCTGATTCATCCAGCACACTCAACTAGTGTTACCTCAATCATCTGATTCATCCAGCACACTCAACTAGTGTTACCTTAATCATCTGATTCATCCAGCACACTCAACTAGTGTTACCTCAATCATCAAACATATATATTATGTCCCTGTGTAATTAGTCCAGGGTGCATTATTGTCTCCTGTATGTGTGTGTTTCTCTATGGGCTTTAACAAGCCATAGGGGATTGCAAACTTGCACAGCGTTATTATTATTTATTTTGGGATTACTGTTCTATGTTGATTTTCCTTTTTGTACCAAGGACTCTACATCATGGCCCTGGTTATTATTTTGGGAAAATAAACCCTCTTGCAAAGTACATGCATTTCATTCACTCCTCATCTTAATACAGTACTAGCCAAGAACTTTAAGGCAAATAACAAACAGGACTTCACTGTGTTTATCTGGCCCTGGCCGTTTGGAAAACCCTTCACTCTAAATGTACAGTATGAATCTCTCTGCATTCTCATCCACTATAGAGAGATCTAAGTGGATTTCCCAAACTGCCTTGAGAACCACATCCCTTCTATCAGAAATGGATGTTGATGAAGTTTAAGTTTCTGATGCACACAAATAGAATAACTGGCTTGGATTTTCTGTTCAATATGGCAGGCTGTACGCTACCTCTTTTGTAAAAAGAAAGGTAGAATGTATAAAAAGACAGGTAGAAGTTATAGCAAGCCATATTGTTGTTTTGGGCCCAAGGCAAGGCAAGGCAAGGTTATTTATATAGCACATTTCATACACAATGGCAATTCAAGGTGCTTTACATAAACAGGAAAACATAACAATTTAAAACAGATAAAACTAAAGCAATTAAAATAAAAGTGAAACAGTTAGAAAAATAGTACAGTTTAAGAAATAAAAGAGACTGAACGAACCATATAAATATAGTGCAATCGGTTTAGACTTAGCACAGAGTTCATTCAGTAAAAGCGTAGCTAAACAGATGTTTTGAGTTTGGATTTAAAGGTGACTACTGTTGGAGCACATCTGATCTCCTCTGGGAGCTGGTTCCAGCTGCGCCTGGCATAGTAGCTAAAAGCAGATTCTCCGTGTTTTGTCTGAATCCTTGGTATCTCTAGCTGATGTAATCCTGATGATCTGAGCGGTCTGTTGGGTTTATATTCAATGAGCATATCTGCAATGTATTTAGGTCCTAGGCCATTGTGTGATTTATATACCAGTAATAATACTTTGAAGTCTATCCTAAATGTGACTGGGAGCCAGTGTAGAGACTTGAGGACTGGTGTGATATGCTCATATTTCCTGGTTCTAGTCCATACAGTGAAAACCATGAGAAGTTCATTACTAGTTCATAGCTTCATCAGTGTGGAGGAATTCAAGTTTCCCCGAGCCTTGATCAAACACCTTCTGGATAAGAGTAATAAGAGTAACGTTTGTACCATCAACACTACCAGAAGAGAAGAAGCACAGTCAGCATTCTTCTTTTTTTTACCATCAGATAGTTACTGAGTTCATATCTTAATTTGGGAGAATGGATTAATAAAGTAAATACTGTACTATAGATGCATAATGCACATTACAATATCTTCTTCGTTCATATTTAGGAATGAATGAAATGGAGCAAACTTTATTTCTTGTTACAAAATGGCAAATGCCTAATAAATACATACGAGCAACAAAAATACGATTAAAATCGATTAATATACGATTAAAAATAAAAAATGTAATTAAGATTCAGTATTGTTTAAATATTTGATTTCTGAAACAATACAAAGAAATAAGAAAGATTTGGCTTTGAAATTATCTGGTAGGTTGCGTATCCCCATCCACTGTTATCTGTAGGTTTACTGTGTATGTTACTGCAAGAGGGGTATGGCCAGGCTTGTCTTGATATGATAGGAAAATATCAATAGGTAACATTTGAAAGCACAACTACAGAGCTTCTGAAAAGTATTCACAGCGCTCATTCCAAATTGGATTAAGTTAATTATTTCCCTCAAAATTCTACAAACAAAACTCCATAATGACAATGTGAAAGAAGTGTTTGAAATCTTAGCAAATTTATAAAAAATAAAAAATGAAAAAAGCTCTAGTGCATCCGATTTCCACTGATCATCCTTGAGATGTTTCCACAACCTGATTGGAGTCCACCTGTGGTAAATTCAGTTGATTGGACATGATTTGGAAAGGCACACACTGGTCTATATAAGGTCCCACAGTTAACAGTGCATGTCAGAGCACACACCAAGTCATGAAGTCCAATGAATCTTTCTGTAGACCTACAAGACAGGATTGTATCAAGGCAAAGATCTGGGGAAGGGTAAAGAAAATTATCTGCAGCATTGAAGGTCCCAATTTGCACCATGGCCTCCATCATCTGTAAACAAGTTTGGAACCACCAGGACGCCCCCGGCCAAACTGAGCGATCGGGGGAGAAGGGCCTTAGACATGGAGGTGACCAAGTTCCTGATGTTCATTCTGACAGAGCTCCAGCATTTCTCTTTGGAGACGGGAGAACCTTCCTAAAACACAACTATCTCTGCAGCAATCCACCAATTGGGCCTGTGTGGTAGGGTGGCCAAACGGAAGCCACTCCTCAGTAAAAGGCACATGAGAGCCCGCCTGGAATTTTCCAAAAGGTACCTGAAGGAATCTCAGACCATGAGAAACAAAATTCTCTGGTCTGATGAAACAAGGATTGAACTCTATGGCCTGAATGACAAGCATCACTTGGCCAATACCATCGCTACAGTGAAGCATGGTGGTGGCAGCATCGTGCTGTGGGCATGCTTTTTAGTGGCAGGAACTGGGAGACTAGTCAGGATTGAGGGAAAGATGAATATAGCAATGTACAGAGACATCCTTGCTGAAAACCTGCTCCAGAGCACACTTGACCTCAGACTGCGGGGAAGGTTCATCTTTCAACAGGACAACAACCCTAAGCACACAGCCAAGATAACAAAGAAGTGACTACAGTACAACTCTGTGAATGTCCTTGAGTAGCCCAGACAGAGCCCAGACCAATTGAACATCTCTGGAGAGATCTGAAAATGGCTGTGCACTGACCCTCCCCATCCAACCTGATTGAGCTTGAGCGGTCCTGCAAAGACGAATGGGAGAAAACTGCCTAAAATTGGTGTGCCAAGCTTGTAGCATCATACTCAAAAAGACTACAGGCTGTAATTGCTACCAAAGGTGCTTCAACAAAGTATTTAGCAGAGGCTGTGAATGTGGATGTGCTTTTTTCATTATTTATTTTTAATACATTTGCTAAGATTTCAAACGAACTTTTTTCACATTGTCATTATAGGTCATTGTTTGAAGAATTTTGAGGGGAATTATGAATTTAATCCATTTCAAAATAGGGTGTAACATAACAAAATATGGAAAAAGTGAAGCGCTGTGAATACTATCCGGATGCACTGTATACTCATCCTCCACTTGCTCACTGGAGTTAAGACTCTTTGAGAGAAATGTGTTTGTGGAATGGAAGGGTAATAATTAATAGGTAGCCCAGTTGTTAAGCATTGTCTTTTAATACATAGTGTTTTTTAATTTGTTACACTTCTGTGTAATTTCAGAAGTTATGAGACTTTGTTGGGGTAGTGAAATAACATTTTTTTGTCTCCAGTACATTTTTTTTAAACCAGCTCACATCTGTTACAATATAATGTAAGATCACATTGAGAAACCTGTCTTCTGTCATACAAAAGAGTGAGAAACATTGTTAATTAATTCATGTTGCAGTATACCTTGTATCCAACAGAGTGCACTGCAGCCTAGTGTAGAATGTGTGCCTCACATTGTTCAAACACAATTAGCGAATATACTGTATTAATATTTATATATGTTGGAAAATGAATACCATTTGTCATATAAATGAATATCTGGGCTCAAATGAGAGGTTGGAGAAATAGTGAAGATTATCTTGTTGCTTAATGCTTTAATTGAAGCCTGCTGCTAATTAGCTAAGGCTATAATCACCCAAACTTATGAACAACTCCATGATTTCTTCTTCTGCTCTTTCAAATGTGGAGACTAGAATGTGGCCCCGGAAATTAGTGTGAAATGGCTGCATTATGAGGAACTCTTATCTTCGAAATACGTCTGCTCAGAACTTTCCCCCATCCCTTTGCCCTTTAAAGGACCCCCACTAATGCGTTATAAACTGTACATTACAGTACAGCAAACAAACGCCTACATTTCCCTGCATTTCCAATTATGTTTGCCAACTATTTGTCTTTACTAACTTTTGTTTACTAATGTCAATACCAATTCTTATATATCATTAATCAGAATTTGTTTTTACCTATTTGATCAGGTCTAGAATAATCTGATGTGAAAAGATCAGATGGTAATCTGATTGTAAAACCTAAACATGAGCATTGCAAAGCCTGTGTGATTGTTGCCAAGGCCATATGTGAACAGAGGTCTGCTACTTTATAATTTGGTCAATCAGCCAACATTCCTACGAAAAAACTTCCACTTTAGGCAGTAAGTGATTCAGCTGCCCTGCACGCTAGGTGACATCCCTTCATAATTGTTTTATGTGTGGGGACGTACAAATTCTGGCTATGGAATTCTACAGATGGCCAATAATATAGCCCAGATTACTAACTTTATGGCACAATGAAATTGATACCATGGGAATTTAACATTTTTCAAACAATGACAATATACACACTGCTGATAAAGAAAGCAAAGAGCTGCTGTTTTTAATTTTTCTAAGATACAAAACATTATACCAACACAGCACAGAATATTTAAATATGAACTTTTAATCATCTTCAAGTTTCTTGTATGAACAGTACTTGTGATTGAACCTAGAATTATATATTTATATTTACCTGTTTGTAGTGTAGCTGCCGCTCTTATCCAACGCAACTTACATTCATTAATTAGTGCATAGAAGCACCTACAGTGTGTCACAATTAGAATGTGTCGTTGCATGATAAATTGTAAAAATAGTGCATTTTTAATGCATCCTTCTATAGGCTGCATACTTTAAATACTGATGCAACTGTTAAAGTTACTTGACTAACGTTTTAGTTCTCCCCTACTAGCTACAGAGACAGTTGTTTCATATTCTTCTGTGCTTGAGGGCGTAACCCTACCTACCGTAGTTGTGTTGCTTTGGTTAGGTAACACACATCTAGGTTGAGAATAAAGATATCTCTGCCAAACCTCTCTGGCATTATGCCTGTTTTAATTGTCAACGGGTCACCCTGTACTCTACATGATGAACTAAACAAAATGCAGAAAAACACACAGTTTACAGTATGCTTTCATATTACAGTAGGTCTGTGAGATGTTAATAGTATATTATTGCTTGTCTTGTGTTCTTTGAAGCTGCAGCTTGTTTGATAGAGTCTGGTTTAGTCTGGTTCAAAAACGTTATTAGATTTTTTGTTTTGCAGGGTCAGCTTTTCTATAGTTTGTGAATGACATAAAATGATGTTAATAGAAGTTAATTATGTCTTTCTCTTTAGCTGCATCTGACAAGTACCTGACATAGAGACCCAGATGTTAATTTCAAAGAAGCACAGTGGTCCATTAACATTGTGCTGTCAAAATAATATGTTGAAATTTAAAAGTTCTCATTGGTGCAGCACTCCCCATAGCAAGCAATTACTTTGCAATTTGAGCTGTTGCTGTCACATTATTAGGTATCTGAAAAGCTTGAACAATATACTGTATCTTTTTTAAAATACTAGTAAAACACATTTACAAGGGACTGATTTTAGTAGCCTGAGAGGTTCATGGTGTGCCAGCCCATTTTGTGATGGAGGGGAAATAATAAATATAAGTGCAAATATAATCCACCCCCTTTTATAAGAGTATTTTCCTACTGTACTGTAATGTTCAATATATTTTTTTAGAGAGAGAAGTGAAATGTATATACTTACACTATACACAGAAATTGAGTAAGCTACATTTTAACTCTCAGGAATGAGGTTGTATTTTGCCCATTTTAGGTGTCGTATTTAAAAAATGTTGCAAAATCAAATAACACAATGCTTACAAATCAACACTAAATCAGCTAAAAATGCCTGAGAATTGCAGGGATATTTTGCTTAACTAATAGTTTAATATTAAGGATGTATAGTGTCTTCACATTAAATATGACGTTATAATTAGCCTACTACTTTTTATACTTAACTGAAAAGTTAATAGAGGACTTTTACCAAAGTACATTTTTCAAAGGGGCTTTTACTTGTAATACAGTAGGTAGGTACAAGTTGTGTGTGGACTAGGCCTACTTTATTTACTAATCCATAGCATCTGAATGGCTCAGCCCAGTCAAAACCATCACTAATTAATTATGTACATGTGCATGAATGGGAAGACATGTGTTTTCATCTGATATCCAATAGTTACAATAGTATCACACTAGCCAAAATGTTTCTTGCTGATTAGGGGTGCAATATTTTATGATTGGACATTAATCATGAAGAAATTGGCGCACCATAAATGCATATATCTTAAACCGAATGAACCAAGCAAATTGTGGTAGTGCATACTTGATTACCTACTGGATTTCTAATTCACCAGAATATCACAGACTAGCTACAACTGAGTAGCTGACATTGGCTAGCTCCATTGTCACAGGACAAGTACCAATTAGCATTGAGCTGGACCTACCTCCCGGCTAACTGACAAGGTGTGCTAACACCAAGGGCTTTGGCAAGGCTATACCTCTCTTCCTCCGGGCTTGGATCTCCCGCTGATGACCTGGAGCTCTACAGATTCAACATGACTGGCCTGCTGATGGGATCCTCCATTGCGGTCCTTCAACAGGATTTTCAACACGATGTTGTCAAAAAGACACATCTGCTAGCCTAAGATAGTATCGGCATGCTAGCATCCTGAACGCTGTGCCACCCAGCGGCTATCAAGCTGCTCCCTGGACCTCACCTATTCATACTATACACTGGACTATTTGCCTATTGAACCCTGCACAATCACTCGTCCTCTGGTGATCTGTTGGACTGAACATCGCAGTGCCACACCAGTCCCAGGGCCGGTGCCACAGGGGGGCGTGAGGGGGGCGACGACCCTTCACCGAGACTCTCCCACCTCCTCAGATCACCATGAATGTTAAAGATATTTTAAAGATAAAATATGCAGGCTTCTGCAGGCCCGCCACGTCGGTTAAATTCCACACAAGATGCAGAGTGTTCTAATATTTAATCTGTCAAATGATATGATACATCGTTTTAAAAAATTTGAAACATTTGGGTGGTAAGAATACAAGATTATGTATATATCGCCGACTTGATTTGTTGCGTTGATGATTACAATGTGCCACAAGCAGCACATAAATCAAACACGTATACAGCGGATTAATGCCAAAGAAATGTCAGACCGGTAGAAATCATACTTTGATTGGTCTTCTCACACAGTAGAAAGGCGGGTTCAATTCCAAATTGATGTTTACATTCAAAGTTAGGCTATTAAGTAGACTTTTGCCAAAGGAAAGGAGATTCACCCCAAAATTACATAAAATAAATATCCCCAATGATAAATGTAAACAGTTGGATAATGAATAATAGAAAGTGGTTTTGCCAAGACAAAGTTTCAAATCAGTGGCGGGGAAAGGGAGAAGACAGAGCCAGACACGGAAGCTAATTTAGGTTGACTGGACCGTCGACCGCCGAGGCGGCTCAGCCCAGCTGCAGCAAAGGCACCTGTACAACGGTTTTGCTGACTGGTGACAGCGAGGAGCTACAGTCACAGAGACTGGACTTAGGCCATAATTAATAAAGCCTTGAAAGTGCCTGATGACAACCTAGGTGAAGACGTGTCTGGTAAGAATAGTCCGCCTCATCGGTTTTGTATTATTCTTATTTCCAAGCTTTTGAAAATGGGTGGAATATGGCTTGGCATAGTAATGTGGTGTGATTACATTTAAAATGTTTGGTTTATAATTTAGCATCTAATTTATTATGGTTGTTGTGGTAGAATATGTGATTTGCATTACATTGATGAAGGTGGGAATGTTTTGATCAGAGGTTGAGTAGGAAGTGACTTCAGCGATAGCAATGGACATATAAACTGTTATTTTTACTTCTCAGATGTTGTAGGCTACTGCATACAGCTTTGTAGCATTGTCAATTATTCATATTTCTTTTTCAAACTGGGTATTATTAATCCTCAACGCTCTAAAGACGTAAACTAATCTGTTTATTTTGCAGAGGCTGGGTGTGGCTGCAATTTAATGTGTTGTGTTAGTGTAAGGTACAATTGATTAGTACTGTCCATTACATACAATCAACATTACTGTTAATACTGTGTTATTATCAGGCTGAAGTATGTGTGCCCTCTTAGTAATTTCGCAAGCCCGGTTGCTGAGTTCATTCTCCCGCCGGGCCTGGTAGAGGACAGTAATAGGAAAAGATTCCCGCACACTGCCTATGTACGCAAGCAATAATTTATTAGTTAAAAAACAATGTTTTGGCCTAAGAATTTTTCCTATTACTTCATTAGGTACCTGATGAAGGTCTGAGAATGAAACGTTGTTTTTTAACTAATACATTTTTGCTTGCGTAAATAGGCAGTGTGCAGGACTTTTTTCCTAACTTCCGTCACAATTGATCTTATCCTATGCGCCTGCCCAACCAGTAAGAGGTGTGCAAAATGTTGTCTCTATATAGAGGACAGTAATAAAAATGCCTTATTTGAAGTCTCCCCTAAAATAGCCTATTTTAAACTTGTTATCTGATCCAGTGTCTCATTTCCCACTTTACAAAAAGCATAAAAAATTTGATTCATAAACATAACGCAGTTATTGCCCATTCACAATCATGGACAGAGCCTTTTGTTGCTTATTCCATTTAAACTTCACTGCACGATGGCGTGCGTTTAAAGGGGATCTTACCAAATGATTTTGGGAACACAATTGGAAGGATCTCTTAATCAGAAAGTTCAACAAACAAACAGGAGGATGCGACTCTATTGATGTGTTAGGATAGTTGTGAGATAAATGTGTATTAGCTGCCACCAGAGGTGGTTATACAGTTAAGAAATGTAATAATCTTGAGTTAAATATGAGAATGATTAACTTGGCATTTGACAGCATGGATGCGCAAAATAAATGCTCATAATCAAAGAATGCCTTGTGTTCATAATTTTATATGAAGCTACAAAATGTTATGTAACATTTATTTATATATATATATATATATATATATATTAGCAAACAATTAGCCCCCTCATAATTTTTAACTGCCCCCTTAGTCACTTCATCCTGGCGCCGGGCCTGACCATTCCATCTGCCAGGAGGCCGACATTCATTTCACAGTACCTTTGCTTGGCTATCTGCTAGGCCTCCGCCTCAAACCTAAGCACTGTGCATACGTTCAGAGTTCTCCCTAATTAACTCGCTCTGATCAGTTATCACCATTACCTGTAATTGATTTCTGCATCTATTCCATGGAAATAGATCTCCCAGTCCCATTGATCATGCCTCAGATTGCTCCTTTGCCCCCCCACACACACCTTCCGAGACCTCATTTGGTTTAAGTGGTATCTCCAGAGATGCAAATTCTTTCATTGTTACTCAAAACCTAAGATTACCTGCACTGTACACACATCTTACTATATCCCTTTCTGCCCATAAGGCTCTGAATCTATTCTTATGCTCCAAAATCAACTCATCTTATTATATGAGTGATGCCCTTATCCAACTCCTTCT
Organism: Umbra pygmaea; assembly: GCA_016801145.1. NCBI lineage: Eukaryota > Metazoa > Chordata > Actinopteri > Esociformes > Umbridae > Umbra > Umbra pygmaea. The sequence continues at coordinate 4,351 of JACXGM010003203.1, read as the reverse complement.
CTGTTCCTCAGGAGATGCAGAACTAAACCCAAGTCGTGGAGCCCCCAGCGATATGCCAATTCCCCAGGTGCTCTCAATCGCTATCTTCTGTCATGGTAAATATCTTAGTTTCATGAATGTTGACATCAGAAGCCTATTTCCTAAAATCGATGTAATCACTGCTCTTGCACATTCAACCAACCTTGATATCTTATTCGTGTCAGAATCCTGTCTTAGGAAGTCCACCAAAAATTCAGAATTATCCATCCTAAACTACAACATTTTCCATTATGATAAATCTGCCAGAGAGGGAGGAGTTACAATCTACTGCAAGGATAGCCTACAATGTTCTGTCATCTAATCCAGTCTATGCCTAAACAGTTTGAGCTTCTACTTGTAATAATGCACCTCTCCAGGAATATGTCTCTCACTTTTGCTGTCTGTTATAGACCCTCAGTGGTGCCCTAGATACCCTTTGTGAATTGATTGCCACCCATTTATCCTCAGAGAACTTACTATTCGGAGACTTAAACTCGGATATGCTTAACACCTCAGCTAAATTACAATGTAAGTTTGAAGCCTTAGACCTCACAAAAATCATCAATGAACCTACCAGGTAAAACCTTAAATCTGTGAACAAAGGCAATCTCATAGATATTGTCCTATCTAACATGCCCTCAAAATACACCGCAGCTGTCTCTGAGCCAGGATCTCAGTGATCACTGCCTCATTGCCTGTGTCTATATTGGATCCACGGTCAAACAACCACTTATCATTACTGTTAATTGCTCTCTTAAACACTGGCCTTTCTATTCCACCTTGCCCGGGTGTCCTGGAAGGATATTGAATTTATCGCACCAGTAGAGGATGCCTGGCTGTTTTTTACAAGTGCCTTCCTTACTGCCCTAAATAAACATGCCCCATTTAAAAAGTTTAGATCTAAGAGTAGATACATCTCTCCAGACTTGACTGCCCTCAACCAGCACAAAACCATCCAGTGGCATACTGGATTAACCTCAAACAGTCCCCATGATTTGCAACTCTTCAGAGAAGTCAGGAACTGGTACACATAATCAGTTAGGAAAGCTAAGGGTAGTTTTTTACAAAAGAAATGTTCTTCCTCTATCTCTAAATGAAGTGTCCTCCACGACTGTGCCCAAGTGTCCCCAAGTATCCACAATAATCATTTTCATATAAATAACTATAAAAATGATATGGTTACAAAAAAGTGTATATTCTTGCAAAACACACATTCATACAAATGGCATGATATGGTTACAAAAAAATTATTGTTACAAAACACAAAAAAAGGTTGTCAAATGGCCTAGTGTGAAATTAGAACTCAAATTTCATATAATCACAGGCTAGTTTCTCTACTTTGTGCGCTTACAATAATAATACATTAACAAATAAATAATAATGAATCTAATGTGAAAACACCACAGATTCTTTATCCACAGATTTTGTTGATTGAAATATTTGAACTAACATATGTAGATCACATTTGTTGTGCAAATAGAAGTATAGGCTATAGTGCGGCTTAAGCTCTGGGTTTTGCCATTTTATTCATTTTCAAATTCAGTCTTAGTCATATTTTTCCTTCTGTTTCCTGGATATAATAAAATCAGATTTTCATACCGTTGGATAGAATTTTAATAATACTTGTGCTTCTCTGCAGTCAGTCAGCTTTGTTTTCTCATAGTCGTAGCTAAAATGTCCATGGGGTCCTGTAATCAAAACACCTGAAAGACAGAGGAGGGAGAGGGTGAGATTCTTCAAATTAAGAACAGTGGAGTCAAGTTATAGCGCTAATCACGTCCGCCTGGGTCAAATTGATAAGTTAATGATCGTTATTCGTTATAATACATTTTTATTTTGTTTTTTAATTCCCATGCATATACCACATGTATTCATTTATTATGTTAAAAAAAGTAATGAAATTAATAGATTCGATATTAACAGAATTTTATTGACTTGATGGCACAATACTTAAGTCTAGCATAGTGTTTCGTTTGTTTAATTAAAATAATGAGTAGCCTATGTCCCTGCATTTGATCCGCCTCTTCCCTACACAAATTGTCACAGAACATTTGTATGATCAACCTTTTATCAGCGGCGGCTGTAGGCCGGGAGGAGACGGGGCTAAAGCACCCCCAAGATTAAGCCTAGCACCTCCTTTAGCCCTCCCTAGAAATGATTCCATATTTTTATATAAAATATATATAATTATTTTCCCTGGATGAAGTAATTTTGCTTTTCTAAATGGCTATGTCCAGGTCATCAAAGTTTGCATGGTGGCTAACTAACTTGTAGTTAGGGAATTAGAAGACTATCATTAATATGCACATGAAATTAATACATTAATAAATGATATATTTCCTTTTCCCTTGGGGCAATGTTCTGAGTTAAACAGATAATTAATAGCTTAATCGAAAGCGTGGAGAATTATCTTATTGATCTTAATTGCCTCGTAGATATGTAATATCTATAAATCTGACTCCATGTGTTTGTGTGTTAGCTGAGCAAGTTCAACCATCAACAATTTACAATCAGCTCACCCCTACGTTTCGGATATGTCTTCCGGATAACTGAATCATTTAATGGGGGTGCGGTAGAAAGGAATGCCCTCAAATGGGCCGAACTTACTACCGGGCCAATTTTGCCCAAGAGTCCCTAAATGCCGGCTGAATGACCCTGCTGCAGAATAGAACATCTCAGTGATTACACGAAAGGCACCTGAATAACTTGCTAACAAAGTGTGTGTGTGTGATAATGAACAGAATATAACGAGCAGGCAGAGAATAGGCTAACAATGATTTCCATATAACTCCACCGGAGATATAAGGAATAAACTTAGAATGTCGCAAACAAGGTTCAAAGCAATAATATTTAATTCCAATTTAAGGCATAAAATACAACTCTTTAACTGGACAATGAAATCACAAGTTACAATACCAAGAATATTAATACATGTCGTCCTAAAATCCTAAAACCTATCAAAAACTACAATTGTCCTATATCTAATCACACGGCTAGAGCAACTAGCTTGCCCGTAGCATCGTCTAAGATATGAACTCCTCGAACATAGTTGAACATAGACTTTATATTCCGACCGAAAAAGTGCTCCCCCCTTCCCGCTCAACCCCAACGGGAATCACGTTTCACTGGCCATCTAAAGTGGAAACAAAGGACTGCTATTGACAAATTTACATTGATTACATTATTCACAGACTTTAGGTCACAAATACCATCAGTACAAAAGACCGGCTGTAGACATTTACATTGAGTACAAAGGAACTGGCTGTGTACATTTACATGAAATTGAATTGTTTGACTCTGTGGAACTTTCCTCAATATTCTGGCGAGCCAACTATATAGTTATCTGTAAAGAGAAACATGAGATGTGCAACACTGTGGTTCGTGTATACCACGGTTTCCATTTATGGGACAGTCAGGAAAACATCAAATATCATACTATTTGGTCCATTGGCTGGGGTTTTACATTAGGTGTTCAGTTGGTCTTTACATTCAGTCTGTGTGGTTCAGGAAGCGGGGTGATGCTTCACACCTCCCTGCATCCTCTGTATTTGCGTTTCTAAGGAAGCAATAGGTGTGGGGTAGCCAGCCAGGTGCCAGCTCTTAATATCTGCATATTTGTCCTGTAAACATTTTAAACTTCCACTACAAACTTCCATACCATCCGCACAACTGGATGCAATGAAACTGATGCGCGTCACTGATAAACTCACAGTCACTCACTGTTTGAGGATCTATTCCATATTACAAAATATGTCGACATGCTACAGTCCCCTAATATCCAGCTAGCATAAAAAAGAGAAGCACATTTTTATAAGAATAAAGATATTGTTGATGACGTCAAAAGCATACAAACAAACAAAGAAAACCTATGCGCAATGCTTGCAGTGCTATCAGCAAGTTTTCGTAATGGTGTCCTAAGTGTCGGGAAGAGAACTGCAGCTACGCCAATTAGGGGCGCGTGCCGAAGGGTGACAGCCAATTGTCAAATTGCCAACTCAAATTCGTGCCGCACTAGGTGGCTGCCTAATCTTACCTAATGGGCGGGCCAGCCCTGATTGTCATTTGCACCATTACTCAGCATTACACTGTTGTGTAACGTTCCTCTTCCCTAAGAACTACAGCTTCCCTATCAAAAGCCGCTTTCCGACCGCAGGGATTTTTGCAGTTCCTAGAACATAACGTTCCTATAACCATTTTTTTCTCGTGTTCCGATAGAAGAAATTGAGGGATTATTTAGTTCCTCGCACTGCCGTTCCTATAACCTTTTTAGCTCCTACTCCAGAGCAGGGTCTTTCCATTTTCCCTTTTCCCAGGTCCACGTTGATTGGTCCAA
>JACXGM010003202.1:18428-43001 GCA_016801145.1 Umbra pygmaea | reverse complement strand
AGAGAAGGCTGGATGTGGAGAGAAGGCTCAATGTGGAGAGAAGGCTAAATGTGGAGAGAAGGATGGATGTGGAGAGAAGGCTGGATGTGGAGAGAAGGCTGGCCCGTGAGGTACTGATCCAACAGACGAGCTACTGTAGCTCAAACTACTGAAACAGTTAATGCAGGTTCTGACAGAAAGGTTTCAGAACGCACAGTGCATTGCAGTTTGTTGTGCATGGGGCTGCATAGACACAGACCAATCACGGTGCCCATACTGACCCCTGTCCACTGCTGAAAGTGCGTACAATGGCCATGTGAGCATCAGAACTGGACCACGGAGCAATGGAAGAAGGTGGCCTGTCTGATGAGTCACATTTTATTTTGCAGCACATGGTGCATGTGCATTGTTTACATGGGGAACACATGGGACCAGGATACACTATGGGGATAAGGCAGTGTGATGATTTGGGCAATGTTCTGCTGGGAAACCTGGGTCCTGCCATTCATGCAGATGTTACTTTGACACGTACCACCTATCCTACAGATGTCTCTCATCTAATTTTGAGACAATCTTACTGCTTCAAAACACGATACATTGAGTGAACATGTAATGGACTATTACAGACAGATAGTGGCGCTAGACCACTATATTCTGTTAACACAGTTAGTTACATGATCTGATCACCACTGATCACATTGTTTAGACAGCCTATTACTACACTGAGTCCTAAATTATTATGTAAATTATAGTTTACACAGATTTTCCTAAATAGTCGAGGCAAATGACAGTCAGTATAATTTTCAAGTCATCAACCGTTAGGATATAAGTCGAATTTATTTGAACAAACCACCCAATGAAAACAGTATTTAAACTTGTTTATGGAGAGGTTTGTGTAGATGAAGGCGTAATGAGGATGGTTATTGCCAGACAAATTCATTGGATTAAGAGAGCAGCTGCTAAAATGCTATTACAAAGCAGCAACCAGGTATTTGAAGCTGCTGGTGCCTCTGGAGTCCCACAAACCTCAAGGTGTTGGATCCTCCAGAGGCTTGCATTTGTGCATAAACACATTATTCGGCCACCCCTAAACAATGCTCACAATCAGAAATGGTTGTAGTGGGCCCAGAAATACATGAAGACTAATTTTCAAACAGTCTTGTTTACTGAGGAGTGCCGTGCAACCCTGGATGGTCCAGATGGATGGAGTAGTGGATGGTTGGTGGATGGCCACCATGTCCCAATAAGGGTGCAACGTCAGTAAGGAGGTGGCAGAGTGATGTTTTGGGCAGGAATCATGGGGTAGAGCTATTAGGCCCCTTTACGGTCCCTGAAATTGTGAATATGACCTCGGCAAACTATATAGAGTCTCTGACTGACCACTTTATTCCATGGTACAAAAAGAAGAACTGTGCCTTCCGCAAAATCATCTTCATGCATGACAATGCACCATCTCATGTTGCAAACAATACCTCTGTGTCATTAGCTGCTATGGGCATAAAAGGAGAGAAACTCATGGTGTGGCCCCCATCCTCCTCTGACATCAACCCTATTGAGAATCTTTGGAGCATCCTCAAGCAAAGGATCTATGAGGGTGGGAGGCAGATCGCCTCAAAAAAGCAGCTCTGAGAGGCTATTCTGACATTTCAAGAAATTCAAGGAGAAACTCTCCATAAACTCACAAGTTCAATGGATGCAAGAATTGTGAAGGTGATATCAAAGAAGGGGTCCTATGTCCACACGAAAACGCTGTATCAGGTCACCGAAACCGAGCTTTTTTTAAAAACTCCGGCCAGGGAGAAGACTTTTAGAAACTCTGGTTACAGTGTTGTTGTGTGGATGGTGAAACTGGATATGTTTGCTTCCTTTAACATCAGATAGTGGCACACAATCTCCATTGTTTACATGAGGAGAGTCTGTGCAAAAAAATTTAATAAAAAAAGACTCTGTGCAATGGCTATGGGATGGTTAGCATGGGAGGGTGGTATGGGGGCTGGGGATTATGTTGGGGGGGGGTTAAAATTGTAAAAGTGTATATATGCAGACACAGTATCTTTACTGTTATTTTTTTTCCTCTCAATCTTTATAAATAAATTTATAAAAAAGAAAAAAGTAAATAATATAAATAATAATTATTCAGGATTTTTGTTATATTTGTATGTATACATTTTATTTTTCAGTAATGAACACATGTCACGTTGTGTAGAATAAGATAAATCATAATATAAATGCATGTCACTCAAAGGCACTTTTACATTACATTACATCGTCTTTTACACATTTGAGACTGCCACAAAGCAATTGTGTGTGCCCTAATATGTCCAATTATGTTTGGTTTATTGAAAAATAACCCTTCATGGCAAATAAGGAAATTACTGTTTTGCTCTGACAGAAGGATGCATTAGAATTAAATGGAAGGTAGTGGAAAGCTCATGTAAAAATCAGAGATGCTCATGAAACACTTGAGTGTGATGGTGTCTGTGGAGATTCATCACTAGTTTTTCTGCTTTCAGGGATGGGTTATAAAAACAACTCCATTTCATAATTGTGTGTCAAATTCATAGAAATACATTTTCAAGATGCACCAGAATAGCTTTCACCATTTCGTTTGTCCCAGCAGCTAATACGTTTAATCCCATAACCATGGTTCTAAGAAGCGGCACGTTTAGTTAACAGAGTAAAAACCCAACCCATTTGTTCAGATTAAAGCTGCTGCAAGCCACCAATTAAGTTGCAGAATCGAAGTTGTCTCGTGAGATGGACAATGAATACATCTGCTCTAACACAATAACATATCAGGGAGCACAGATGCCGCAACCTTGAAAGACAAGACTGTTGAATGCCGTCCACAAAATCCTACCCTAAGCTGTTTGAACATAGAACAACAACAACAAATGGAGAGTCTATTTCCATTCTAGGAGTATGAGTTTGTGTGTGCATGGCGCCTGTGTATATTTTAGCACCACAGGGGGAATCTCCCTGGTCCAGTGCACTGCAGATTGTTGTTGACTCAGTAGTTAGGGGGAGCTATAACCAAGTGAGTGATGCCACAGATGCCGCTAAGTTCACGCAATGTCAGTTAAAAAACAGGAGTGGAGGGCATGTGCTGCGTTCAGGGTTTGTGGGCAAACATATTAACAATGTAAAGAACAATGCCTTAATTGTATTGACACACTATTGACTCCTTATTGATTACCTGTCTGCCTTTGTTGTATTCGTTTTCATCTTGTCCCTCTCCCTCAAAATGGTGTGAGTAATGGAAGCTACAATTATGCATGACAAATATGTAAATGAGGCTTTGTGGTGTACACTTTAAAACTGCGCAGATGTGCACAGGACAGGCAGGGCGCGCGACGGCCCCCTGCGGAGGTGTCACCATAATGCGCGGCTACCCCTAGGGAACTTCTTGACGTGTCCTTACCGAACGGCGCTCATCCATCAACGGGGAAATGAGCACGCCGCAAGCTCATCGGAGGGGAAAACACAATGTGTAAGCAGCGCACCAGTTGTGTAAACAAAGTCTGGGGACTTTTTGATTCATAATCCCTGTATTCTACAGTTACTTTAAGATTCCTGAGCTGGGAGACTGAGGGATATGTTAACCTCAACAGCATTTGCCTCAAATTGTCTCACATCTGCCAATATATATCAGATTTGTCAGGGTTGCCCAGGCCAGCACTATCTACTTACAGATATCTGGAACAGGTGGGAAAGAAGTGGCAAACTCTAGCTACATCTCTAGCTATATAAATGCTAATCCAATAGCAGATTGGCACACTGCCAGACATCTCATCTGATAAAAACCTGCGCATATCATTTAGAGGGCAGTTTTTGTTTTGTGCCCCCCAAGTATTTGGCTGCATCCTTAAAGGTGGCAGACCCTCTAAAATAAGTTCTCAAACCTCTACTTGGGACCCCAGCAGTTCCATGTATTATGTATTCAATTTATCTTAATCACCAACTAATCATTAAGTTATTAACAGCAGGAATCAGGTGAGCTACTTCAGGGTAGGGTTGTTTGGTAAACCGATACTGAAAATGATTTGCGATACCAAAAACATACCAAAATCTCTGAAAAAGATTTGCCTTTCAAAACGGTACTCCGCTAGCGTTTTAATAATACAACAACATTAAAAACATTAGGTTAAAAATGGATCTTGCTATTTAATGGAGCAAAATGTTTGGCAACTTAGCATCCATTGGAAAATAAATGCTGTGTAGTTAAGGAAGTGGGCCTGCCTATTGCCCTGCGAGCATGTGGGTCTGTTTAGAAGTGTGTGAGAGAGAATAACAGCAGAGCGCAATAACAGTTCACAAAACGCAAGTTGCTCCTAGTAACATTTTGAATTTATTAATTTACAAGACTAACGATAAAGGTGAACCCCAAAACAGTGCAGGGACAGTTGGTAAAATGTGCTTTCAACTTTGTCTCTCAACACAACAAACCTCTTGAAGCATCTGTCTGACAACCCCCCTGATCTTTTCAGGGACATCAAAACAATGTCAGAAGTCATAACAGATAAATGAAAAGTGTAGTTACTAAAAACATGATATTTTACTAAATACATGGCAATTGTACACATAACACATTTTAATTTGCACACCAAATAATTCCCTGTTTTACTTCACTACCGAGGTCTGAAGCAGTTGTTACATGCAATTCCTGCTACAGTAGCCCTTTAGTCTACTTCGTTCGTTTGCACTTTTAGTCTAAGATGCTCTTGTAGAACAGAGGAATATATATTAGAAGCCGATTATGTTGTGGAATATCCAACAATCTACAGATGTCTCTCGTCTAATCTAGTCAGTAAAGTGTGATACGTACCGCGGTTTGCCACAGGTGGAGGTTTATTTATTTTTATAACAATTTGTGGACAGGTAACATCTGTGAGCACAACAGTAGTTATTCTAAAGCTCTAGAAGTAGTTATACTACCTAATCTCTAAATTATTTTGAGTTAAATAAAAAGTGATGTCTGTTTGAATAAAATAATATAAAAAATATGATGTTTGTATACAATAACATCTACTAAATGTTGTGATCAGATTACGTATTGCACAGTACAATGTGGCAGCATTTTCAGAATATAGCATTTTAAAGGTCTAGCGCCACTATCCTTCTGTAACAGTCCATTACATGTTCACTTAATGTACCGGACATTGACGCAGTGTGAGTGCCTCAACATTACATGAGAAACATTGGCATGTACAAAATAATGGAATGATTGTAGTCGTCATTGGAGACCAGTCATATTACCTTAGGCGGGTGACTGCTTCATCAAAGAATTGCCATACGTAGTGTACTACCTTTGAAGATATACAGAAACTTATAAAGGTTCAGACCCTGACTTATTCTCCCATATTGCAAAATTACAAATGGCGAATTGAAATTTCAATCTGCCTGATATTTGAAACCACTGAAGCTTATATAGTAATTCATTATCATGTTAGTGACAATGATTTACTGTAAGAAAAAAGAAATAGGTTACTGTAATAGGTCTGTAAAAAGGAAAAAGCTATTTGTGACCATTTTAGAACAAAATTCTTATAAGGACCTTTATTTCCAGACTGATCCTGACTAATTTTTTTGCACAAAAGGAACCCTGCAAGGGTACACCCTCTACCCACTTTGGTTTTCCATGGCATGCTGACACAGACAAAAAGTAAATCGGCTTTGAGTGGTGTAAAGCGATCGCAGAGGCACCTGATACATTTCTGGATGCTATGCATTGTTCTCCGCTAACAGCAATTGGTCTTCCTTATTGATTTATTTTATTTATTTATTTGTATCTGTTGTAATCATCTGGAATCACACTTCGGAGATGAAAGAGGCATTTTCTATTGATAGACTGGGCTAATGTATCTAGTGTTAAAGCAGTGAATAACCTAAATAATCAAAACAGATTATGATCGAAAGACTGGAGTGTAAACCCAGTCATTCATCAGGGTGACAAACAAACTGACCAGACAACATGAGCTATAATTTCCCAGAGTGAAAATGTGTTACCAAACTAAACACTTCCCCTATCATTTAAGAACTATAAGTTAAGTTAAATAAGCCTGATACTAACATTTTCATGAATTTGCATAGTCAACAGCTAAAAAATAGATAATCCAAACCACATCATAAAAAGGACACATTTTATAAAGAAACTAGTGATTCATGCATATTATATTTGCCATGTACAGTGCTTCTTGAAAGTATGCAAAGCCCCCATGCTAAATGCAAATCTTTTTTAGATGGTTTTATAGACTGGTGTGTTGTCACTACCCTCTTACTGATGTCTTCCGAGACCTCTTTTATTCTCTGCATGGTGTGTTTTGAAGTCACTTGTATGTGTAACACTAGGTTCCTCATCTCTATTTATTAGTATTGATAATCTTCACTAAAGGTCTCTCTTTTAATTGGTTAATGTGGTACCCAATTATTTAACCACCTGATTGTATTTCCCTACTTAATTAAACAAATGCAACATGGGGTTCACTTATTTAGCACCTGTACTTATTTATTTTCAAAATTGTTACTATACTACACACAGGATTTCTTCTGAACCAACATATGGAATTGGTAATTATAAACCTGTTATTTCACATAAAAAGACAAGTTCTGATTTAACGAAAATGTCTATAATTGCACAAGGGGTTCCCATACTTTCAAACAGCACTGTATGTACTGATGTGCAACACAAACTCAACAAAAGGACACAGGCTATTCCATTCAGCTCTTTAATTAGGAGCATGGGAAGGCCTACAGGACTTTGTCAGTAACAGACTCACTTATCTTGCCTAATGATCAAAAAGCTGTTTTCTCTATCAGTCTTTCCCTTCCCCTATGTCAGCAGTTTCTGTTAATTCCCCAAAAAGAGAAAGAAAGGAATATATAAAGAGGAAGGAAGGAGTGAGTGTGGAGGCTACTTTTACAGAGATAATTAAGAAAGATTTGTCACACTGGTGACTTTGAAATCACACTAGATGTGTAAAAAATGTCATCTAGAAAGGGCAAATATTTTTTCATCATTCACCTATATTCTGTTGCCTACTTGATGTGCCCTTTTTAAATTAATATAAACATATTCGGTCTACTTGTTCGGATAATGTGTCTTGTGTGAAAAGAAATAACAACAAAGAACATTTGAAGACCTTTCGTATTTTTTGGAAATATTGCTGGCTGCAAATGTTTAGTAAATTGAAAGACACACATATGGTCAGGCGAGTGTCAAACACCTTCCGTCCCCCAATAGTGGTCTAATCTATACAAAAGCTAAATGTCAACTATGTTCTGCTTGTTTCGATTACAAAACTAACCTGAGCAGCAAATACTCCCAGTAAATCCTAGGTAATTTCTAATACATCTGAAGAAAATAGTCCTGCATGAAGTACGACCAAAACAATATTAACGTCTCAGTTGAGTTGTTTCAGATGCTTACCTTCCCAGACACCTTTGACATCAGCGGTATTCTCTTGGCCACCATGGCTACCAGGATGCAGAGCAGGGCGGAGGAGATGGCCACCACCCCGAACACTAGCCCCCAGGACAGGCTGCAGAAGTAGCAGGAGCTCTCAGCCGACGTGCACACCAGCACATGCACGGAGGAGAGGAGCAGGCACAGCAAGTAGAAAGGCAGCGAGAGGAGTGCAGAGGCCACTGGGAGATCCACTTGGGAGGTGCTGCTCAGTGCCTCCGGCATGGCCAGCAGGAGGAGCAGAAGGAGCTGGAAAGGAGACACGGTGGAGGGGCACCGCATCAGTCTTTGATGGTTGGAGCAAATAAACATAAAACTTACAGAGGTGTAAGCACACACTGTATGTACACAGCTTCAGCACAAACAGCAGACCAACCAAGCTCATCTCGAGATCTAGTATTAACAAGTGCAGTACAGTACGAGCTGAAACTAGATGTCGGAAACACAGGTAGAGGGACACAAGTCACGGAAAACCTTAGTAAACATTTGAGTAGAGGATCAGGAGAATTGGATGCTTTGGCTTTTTGCGTTTAAATTTTGAAGTCTTTATTTCTTCTTCTTAATTTTTTTTTCAGAGTCCATGTCATTCCTATTTAATTTGTCCTTAGTTTTCCAGGTGAAATGACTACCAACCAGTTGCTCCCTAACTCAATTACAGAAGGACATATACTAGCTGAGGGATTCAATGTAGCAACATTTTGATTACTGGTCATATGCCCTAACCACTAGGAGGCTCTGTTGCCCACATTGCAATCTTAAACATTATGTCAGTCAGATCATTGGCTGATGATCTAAGTTAGCTGGCAGGTGATGTACTCACTTGAGAGAGTTATTGATGTCTTTCAACTGGATCTTTTGAATGACATGTCTGGAAAGCAAATATGCAAGCTTTTCTTTTCTAAAGTGAACACCAGACAGACATATGATCCATATAATTTGTCCCCTTTCATTTTCTTTCTATACAGACCGAAGCTATCATGGAAAGTGAATTTAAGAGATGACTAGTTGACTTGTCCTTGAGTCTCAACCGTGACAAAATGCTGACATGTACAACTTTTCCTTTTGAAAATGGTTCGGGTTTTTTTCTTTGTTTATTTCTCCACTGCTTTCATTTCTTTCTTTAGAATAGAGGACATGCACCTCTGATGAACACTTTTTAGTTTATATTAAGAGTTTGAGATATTTTAGACAACTTTCCTCACTGATGCTCACTAGAGGAAACAATAGAAGGAATTGCAGTATTTTCTAGAAGTAGCAATTTAATTTCTGAAAAGATTACTTGCTTGTCAGAAAACTGTCTGGGGTAACTGTGTGAGAATGACAACAAACCCAGTGAACTCATTGAAATCTGAAATTTATTGTTAATATATGCTGTAATGAATGGATAGCATTTTATAGGTTTAATAGTTTTTGTTCATACATAAATAGGCATACAGGGGTGGTTGCTATATGAATTATTACACATCATACAATCTTTAAAGGGACACTCCAGCCATCAAACACTTCTAAATTGTTTTCCATGTCATATTTCCAACACCATAGTAAAAAAACACATTTTTAATGCCTTCTTCACTTCCTAAACTGGCCTGTATAAGTTTTTTAAACACTCGCCAGTGACATCACTGGCGAGTGAATGAAACCACAGGGGAGGAGATCAGTTGACTTTTCAGGTCCTTGATACTAAAACTGTGCACTTTGTGTGGGAATATTACACATTTCATCTGTCCGTAAATAGCTAAATAGCTTCTATGAAGTTAGAGTGGGATTGTGTTTGCAATGGCAAGTGCAAGTGAGGAAATACCTGAAAAGCTGGGTAATTTCAATTTTGATCAAGTGTTATTGATTGGTAATATCCAACCATACCTTTGCTGCTGTCAACCGGGGTCAAGCTCTCAGTGGCAACAGAGACAGAACATGTTTTGTGTTAAGAGTGAAATGTTTTTGCTTTCAACCATCTCCTGCCAAGAAGATAATTATATCTGTTTGTTAAATCATTTGAGTTGACGCTCAAATGGACCAAAGTGTTTTTGAAAAAACAGCCAGGCCAGATGGAGGACCAAATTATCACAGGTAAGGTACTGATTTACGATTATCTACTTGGGTTAGCCTTTTTAGCTGCAATGTAGCATCTTGTAATTGTATGAATACTTGGAGGAAAGAATGTAAAATGAATAAGAATACTGCTAACTCTGTTGTATACTTTTTGGTGCAATAGTTTGGAAATAACGAACGAGTTAGAGCAATGGGTGAGTGGCTAACTGGCTAACTAGAACGTTGTCCGGGCTTTTCATCCAGCCCCCGGCCTATCTGGAGTGGAGAAAGCATGATTAGCTTCAATGCATTGGTGATTGTGTAAATACTTGGAGGAACGAACGTAAAATTAAAAATAATCCATTGCAGATTCTGGCTAAATCTGTACCCAATGTAGTGTTGTAGGACTTATAACATTATTGCAAATTGCGGTGTATAATTTCTAGCTGGTAGCCAAGGTCCTTGTGCTAAATTTGACTCCACTGAAACGACTCGCAGTGCACAGGAGCAAAGTTTGCATAGAATCTTAAACATTGTGGAATTTCAAGTAAAATCCAATACAGAAGCAAACAAACTGTACTCTCAGCTGTTTTCGAAAATAAAACGCAGGAACAGCACAAAATACTTTATTTTAATGTTTTTATTTACTCTGGTATTGTTCTTTAACCTTAGGAGGATTACAAGTCCACAGAATGTCGGGATGGGTGATGGTCCCGTCATTAAAGAATGTGTGACATTGCTTGTTTGGATACAGCAAATTACAAACAATTACTATACATTTAAATAAACTATGGCAATCCAGCAGTTAAGGGTTTTGGCCCAGGAATTTAAACATTGCTAGTTCAAAACCCAAAATGATAAAACTGCTTCAGCGTCACCCTCAATAATGGCAGCTCCCTGGTCGTGACTGAGCACTTTGGGGGTGTCTGATAACATTAACAATAATACACTTTAATGTAATTAAGAGGGGATAGAAATTGTGTAAAAAAATATAAATATGGTCTGTGATTTTGTTATGATTATTGTTTCCCATGATTATAGACAAATTACTATTTTCCAATAAGGAAGAAGGCTCTTCAAGATGACACAATGAAATGTATTGAAATTAACATTCTATTAGAAAATTGTGACTGCAATGATCTGCGGGTAAGTGCAGGACATATTGCTTTTTTATAGTGTTTTAAGGGAAAGCAAGGGTATTTCCCTTCCCAACAGCCACATAGCAGATTTGTTGTACAAGGTTTGTTACTCCAAGCCCCTTCACTCCCAGAAGAAAGTTTACAGTCACAAGCTTAATCAAAATAGAATATTTGACAGATCCGTTGCATTTTAAAGCACTGTTACAACCTCTAACTTAATAATTAAACAATTTGGCAAACACACAACACAGAAAACCTTCTGTTCGACTATTTGTAGCAGCCATTTTGAGTAGGGCTGAATGATGTTGTGTTTTAGCATCGACATCGCGATGTGCGCATGTGCGATAGTCACATCGCCGGAACATGCGATGTGAAGACGGGTAGCACCCAATGACAGTATAGGTAGGACCACAGTTTACACAAGTTTGTTGTATGGTTTGTTGCTGGGATGACATGCACGCTCCGCATGCCTGCACAGTGATTGGTTCGCTGTGATTGGTTGTTGTGCCGCTGCTCACAGCCAACATTCTGTCACTGGCAGACCTGTACTAGCGAAAGATGAGCGACAAAGAGGATATGCATTACGCAGGAAAAAAAGGATGATTTTGTACCAAAAATAAGGTCAAAATCTTTGGGACTATTTCCACTACAAAAAATAGGATGACGGCCCCACAAAGCTCTTTACGACGAGTACAAAATCTAATCTCGGATGTCAATCAAAACAAAACACTATTTGCGATGCCTTTGCCAGTGTGACACCTTACCAGAAAGGCTGTCACTGACAGAAAGAAATAACAAATGCAATAACGTTTCATATCGTAAAAATATGTTGCAATTACACGCCGTCACATTTGCTTAGCCATGATTATGATGATGACCAACACTGTTTTACTATGGCACGTTGGCTAAAAAAAGTTGACTTAAAAACAAGATTGTGAAGCAAAATGCTTATAAGTTCTATTATAAAAAATATATTTTTTCAGTTATATTTTTATAAACCAATCGAGGGTTGGTGTAAAGCTGCTGTTTTATAAAAAAAATGTGTACTGCTTTACTGTTTACAGAGAATGAAGCTTGTTTATTAGTGAAATTAGTAGTATCATGGAATGGTAATTACTGACTGTAGCCTACATTGATGGCTTGCAATATCGCAATATATATTGTTGGGAAACAAAACATTGCAATGTAATTTATTTCCAATATCGTGCAGCCCTAATGTTGAGTCAATCAAACTTTGGGGAAGTTCATTTTCAGCTATCAAGATTTTCTCTCATCTGCAAAGTCATTCCAATAATTGAAGGCTATATCAACACTCTGTAAAGTCTAGGTAAACTATGGCCATTAATAAACTCAGGCCTTATATCAACATTACAATGATTTCATTAATATTGATTTTCAAAACTATGCCAAGTATAGATATCAAGGCTCTCAACAGGAAAAAAAAATGCCATGTTAAAACCCAAATATGTGGATTTTTGATTTTTGATAGATAACAAACGACTGCTTATTAAGGTAATAATGAACCATCAGCATTGTCATATCACAAACAGTCAGTGCATGGTAAGATTGTATGATAAATGGTTGGTATAATGTATAAAAGTGCATTGTCATCATCTTTGGTAACAACACAAAGTCTGGAAACAATTGTAGTTTTTCTCAAACAATTGGAAATGTAGAAAAAACAACTAAACAATTCACAAATGTGGGTAGGCAGGGCCAAATCTCTGGACAGGAATGTTGCTCAAAATCACTTTCCTCTGTGTGTTTAATTTCTGATACCTCACCCCATGTGTGAATTTTTAGCAGATATTGCACAGATATCTTTACTGTAGCTGTGCAAACATTGCAGAAGTAGTCGTCTGGCTTGAAAGACTATCTGCCCCTGATCCATGGACCAAGATTTCCCTAGATACAGATTTTGTCTTAGTTCCCTAGATAAAGATTTTGTCTTAGGTTCCCATCCCCAAACTTAATCCTAAATTGTCAAAATGTCAATCTGGCACAAGGGGCAGTGCCACATGACTTACCTGAAAGACGAGGACCATGCCCACCACCATGGAGTACATGTCGTAACGGCCCAGCTGCTTGCTGAGGGCCGCACTCATGGCCCTGAGGGCCTCCAGGTACTGCTTGAGTACCTTCTTCCCCATGTTTGTCAGTACCTCAGACGTGTTGCCCTCCACCATCAGCTTCAGCCAGTTACCATGCGACTTCTCGGCTACGCGGAAGTGCTCGTAGCCCTCTTCTGGAGAATAGATAAGGTGGGGGTGAGGAAAGGCAGGTTTCATTGGTCCATGTGTATGAGTAACATACAGTGGCTGTACATTTCTACATCATGGATGGAAATAAAATACTAAAGAAAAGCAACTGGAAAACACAATTCATACAGTATGAACAATCCAGCATACAAAGTATACCATTCAATATAGCCATTGCCCAAATCCATTTTGTCTTTGTCACAAAAGATTATGTACACCTATGTTGTCAATACTTGAAGGGGTCATTTGTTTTCCTGCAAACATCACTAGTTGTGCATTTGAAGACAAAATACTAGCAATTTCAGTTTCCTTGTCTGACAATGTTTCGCTATTCCTATGCTAGCTACTGAAATGTGCTTCACTTAATAATCCGCAGAACAACAATGTCAACACAACACTATGGAAACTGCTAGTACGTTTTTTACAAAAAATACTTTTTGAAAGTCCCTCTAAAAACATTATTCAATCAGTCTTTAAAACAATTGGCTATGGAAACTATGAACGCCATTAGAAAAGTCAATGTGGGGAGAGTTTATAACATGTTTTGGGCCTTGATATTCACTGCTGTTTACTGCTCGAGCACAAAACTAACAAATAATAACAAATATGAGCTTTCAGTAATCCTCAGTATTTCTGCATATTATTTTGTACAGTCATTTTTGTTATCAATGGTGTACATTCTATCCTAACACACTGTCAAGAGGCATTCATCAATGAATTTATAATGCAAAGCAAATTTAATTAACAGCAGCCCTTATCCGTGATGTATTGCCCATATACCACACCCCCTCATGGCTTTTTGTTTAATTGCAAAGTGGCAAAAGAACTAAACAATCATAGGCTATTATTTACCCATGTGGTAGTAAAAAAATATATATATACACACAGTAGGAAATTATGTATACAAATGAAATGCCTAATACTTCGACTTTAAGACTGAGTAATCTATAATCAATGAACTGCACTTAAATGAAGTGGGCCAACATAATGCTCACTCCATTTAATTTGTATGCAGGTATAATCCCATTAGTCCACTCATAATTCACTTAACAGAGGGGTTGCCAACTCCGACCCAACTCATAACAGGAAGGATATTAAAAAAGTCCTTCAACATTGTTCACATTAAATGCATTAAAATTCACTTGTGCATTTGAGGAGCATTCCAAAACAGCATTTTGCGGATGACACATGTCAAGAGTGGAGTGTAAATTACTGATCTTTATGCATCTTTCTGATTCTATTGTTCTAGATTTCACAAACCTGAAAGATTCCCATCAATTGTTGGCAGCCCTAACTGAATAACGTACAACACTATGATAAGTGGTGATTGTGATTATGTCAGACACAGGAATGGAGGCAGAAATATTAAAGGCTTCAGCCATGGGCATGAATCAAGGCATACAAATGGTCCTCCGTCAGAAGTGAAAAGAAAGAGGGATTGTTTGGAGGATGGCCTTTTTAGGTGTCCACAAAGTGCCGGGGGCTATTAGCACACAGAAGACAGATGAAAACAATGGTGAGCGAGTGAGAGAAATGATCCTCACACTCAAAGCTGTACTGTCCACATCTTTGACAGACAGAAAAAAGGTAACAAAGCAATTCAGGTCGGAGAATGAGACATATTGTTGGTTGATAGATGTAGCCTATAAATAGATATTTCTTGAAGTGAGCATGCTCTAAAAACTAGGCAATATGTCTCAGTTAAGTTCACAAGCTACAGTATACGGTTATACACCAGAGCTCCACAGTTGTATCTTTGCAACCACTCCCCTAGACACAACCGACGCAGCTAATGGAACCGGGAAGAATGCTAAAGACCAATTACAGCAACAATAGCAGACCATTCATTAACAAGATCAGTTCCTCTATGGAACCTGCTCTCACTGACCCACTCTGCTTTCTCAGGCCATACAATTCCCATAACAGAGAAGTTAACATACAACACCCCATCCATTTGACACCATTCGTTCATAATGAAATGTTAATTTTGTTCATTGATCATGGGCTAGGAGAGATGAATGCCCTGGCGTGTCCAAGTTATTCTTTCTTTATGTTATTATTATTTTGTTCACTCCCCATTGTCTGCTAATGGGATAATTAAGCCCAGACTTTACTTACCGGTCAGCCAGCTAATTGCAGCAGCCAATGAGACTCTGCACTCAGAATATAGGGAGAGAAAGAGACTGCAGAGGGTGGCAGTGAGAGAAAAGTAGTTTAAACAGTATAAAGACAGTAGCTCATGCAAGATAGTCAAAGGCCTGAAACGTGGACAGCTAAGAGGGAGTATGAAAATATGTGAGAGAATAGACACGAGGTATAGAGTATGTAGAAGGAATTTGAAAATAACTGAATCCCAGCTAGATAAGCAGAGAGGACCAATTAAAACCTTGAGAAGTCAATTACAGGTATGCACAACTAATTTCTATTGGCTTTCATGGTTTCCATGGCAAACAGTCAAATTTTTCTTGGGCAGTGTCTAGACCGAGAGACATCCAGTATACTGCATAGTCAAGCATATTTGGTTACTCTCAAATCAATGCCTTTTGTCACATTCGTTATGCTCACTATTAGTTTAATCTGTTATTATTTTGTGATATGTACAGTTTATGTCACCACATTTTCATGAAACAATGCTGTGCCATTATTTGAATATGAAAATGTTGATGTAGGTTTCCAGCATTAGCTCCACATTTTGTGAAGGCTTGCAGATAACTTATGACTAAATCATTTCTGCATAAAACAGCAAAATGTTTGAATTATTATTGTATTAAAACTGATCCTTTACACATATACCGCATAGTATGCTTCAAAGGTTTTGCATGTCACCAATGTTTTCCCTGAGCAGCACATTTCTATGAGAGACTTTACAAATCATTGTGTTTATACAGGCAACTGTTGCAAAAATATTAAGTATTTTAGCCTGTAGATATCACAAACATTATCACAGAATCTAGGACACTAGTCAATGAGGCCAAGGGCAGCACATGATTTGTAGTATGATAAATAATTCTAACCGTTACCAGACACATGCCGCTTCAAATAATCCATTGTCATACTGCTGAGTCATAAAACATCAGGGTTATATGTGTCCTCTCTCTGACACCGGTGGCCAGGCTTTTGGAAATGGGGATGCAACTGCACTTAAGAGAAAAATAAGCTCTGCCAGCAAATAACTTTGTTCCTATTGTTTGTATCTCTTTACCTCCACTCCAGAGATCAATCCATCAATCAACAACCACCAGTGGGAAAGATTGCTGGAGAGTTGAAGTATAGCAACTTGATTCCAACTACTGATTTGCCATTGAACTTCAGATGCATTTGAAATTGTCTCTACTTGAAAACATTAAAGTTCCATTTAACTTCCACTTAAAAGGCACTCAAGTCATCCCAAATGTTAACCACATTTGGGAAAGTACTCAAGCACTCAATTCCTAGAAATACAGATCCATAATGTATAATGTGATGTTTATTGATATAATATGAAATGTGAAAAGAAAATCATGATGTAGTTATTTGCCATATTGCCCAGTCCTACTCTGAAGCAAAGCAGTGTTTGTCCTTAGTTTGGTGCTCTTATATGAGCATGCTTGAGATGGATGTTTGAGAATTAGGAGTGATGTTTGATGTTTTGACAAGCCCCATGGCAGTGAAGGGGACATTGCCCTTCAATTATTTATTCAAGGGGTGCACAACATATTGTATCTGCATTTACATTGCAATGTACACTTCCGCAATAATTACATTGCAGAACGTGCGATGTACAGTAGTATGTAGGGCTGTGCTATTAATCAAATTTTCTATTTCAGCTCCTAACGATCACAAAAACAATGTAATCGAGAAAAAACAATTATTTTGAACATTGTATTTTGTAAGAACTCTTATTTTTGTCTTGTGTTCGAATGACACGCACAAGCGCACTTTTGTCCCTCCCGAAAC
Source organism: Umbra pygmaea (assembly GCA_016801145.1). Classification (NCBI taxonomy): domain Eukaryota; kingdom Metazoa; phylum Chordata; class Actinopteri; order Esociformes; family Umbridae; genus Umbra; species Umbra pygmaea. Next base: position 26,196 of record JACXGM010003202.1, on the reverse strand, counting down.
CGAAAGCTAAATTCGTCTAGACGCATTTTACAGTGTAACTTCATATTCATTGTGCGTGCAGGCACAAAAGAATACCACATGCCGTTACATTTTTTTTTACCCAAAGATGTTTGCCCCATTAGCACAATTGAGAACTACAGCTCTAGAATGGTGTTGCATACTTTGGACAAGCGTTATAATTTTCCATCTCACCACCATTTTACCAGAGTTGCTCTGAGAAATGCTGTGCAGAAGTAGCTGATGAGGTGACAAAGGCAGAGTACTGATCTATGGTCTACAGTATTTTACATATTACAGCAAGGTGATTGTGGCAGCTCCATGAGTTTACCTCACAGGAATGCAGGTACTTTGTTAGTTAGCTTATCAGCTTTGTCTTTGTTTAGGATATTTTATTTGTGTCCTTGTAGCGTTGTTTACTGAAATATTTTTCTTCATTAGATTGCACATCTCTCAGTACCTCAAAGCAACAAAAATAACAACCCACCACTATCATAGAGTAGTTAATCACTTTCTTGTTCTGTGTTTAGCACAGGTGTAGTATAGAGCCATGTATTACTTTTGAACAATTATTCTACCGAGTAAAGAGACAGGCTTTGTGGAGTGACTTCTATTCAGTAGTTTGTTTGAACTGCTGTTTGCGGCAATATAGAAAATAAGATCTGTTTAGAAGTGTTAATTTATATAATAAATATAAATAACTTATTTGCAAATATGATTGAAAGACATTGCTGTCTAATCAAATCCAAACATTCAAATGAACTATGTGTGCTGGTCATCCTCAACAAAGTCAGAAAATGTACCCGCTCCTGACGTCAGGATTTTTTCACTGTTTTTCAAAATCAACAAATGCAAATTTCAAGTCAATGAGTAATCGTTTTAAATAATCGTGATTTCAATATTGACTAATTGTGATTATTATTTCCATAATAGAGCAGCCCTAGTAGTACGGTTCTACAAAAAAATCTAAAGGAAAACTTGCATCATATCTGTCTGATATTATGTTATTTACTTAATATATATTTTTTATTGGATACACAGAGTATTGTATTATTCTTCTTCTTCTTATTATTATTATTATGTTTTAAACATGGAGTTAGTTTCTGCACATTGTTGACATGCAGGCTCTAATAGCGCATGACAAAATGATGAGCTAAAAACAGGAAGAAAAGATTGTAATGGTGAATTTGGTTGCAAAAATCAATGTATCTGCAGTATTCTGGAAATATTTTGGCTACAGAGAGCATGATGTTGACCAAAAACAGGTACATTGACGAAAGTGCCTTGCAATTGTTGCCACAACGCAAGGCAATGCAACCAAATTTGTTTGATCATTTAAGGCGGCACCACAAACCTTTGTATGATGAGTGCAAAGCCAGATCTGAATGCAAAGCAAAAAAATTTTTTTTGATGCCTTTGCCAGTGTTACACCATATGAGAAAAATTCCAAAAGGCAGAGAGAAATCACAGATTAGCATTCCACCTAACAATTAATGGTTCCCAAAGAAAGTTTTAAAAACATGATTGTGTGGCTTGAGAAGCGGTATGTAATAACATCCCCCAACAATTTTTCTTAAGTTGCCATCCCAGAGCAGAGGAGAAGCCACGACAGGGCCAGGCAGGACCTCGGCCCAGCCAGAGTCAGTACTGGCCCTGCCAATCAGAATGGCTCCACTTTTCTATAATATTAAATGTTAAAATGCATAATATTTTTCTGTTTACATTTTTCTACATCCTATTTGAAAGACTACACAGTCATATATTGAGATAGGATCCTGGAAACACTTCTAATCATGTCCCACAGGGGATGACAACATAGGACTAACATTTTAGAATGACAGAGTGAACAGCCAATCAGCTATAGCAATATTTGAAAAAGTATTTTCCACAAAAAATGCAACATGATGACATTTTATCTGGTTCCTGAGACAGATCAACATATGTGTTTTATAAAATATCTCTGGTGTAGTTAGGTTAAAATTGGTGATCCTGCTCATTTTTAACATCTCTGTTTCATAAGGATTCCAAATATGATGAAATCGGAGAGGGTAGCATTACGCTTCAAATGTGTATTTGTTTCTGAAGCGTATCCCGTGATTTATAAACAATGCGCCTGTGGTTAGTTTCAGAATAGACGCTTGTACATAGACAGTAATGAAATTAGCTCACATAATAGCTCACATTATGCCGTGTTATGTTATCGTCATTATAGCTATTGTAAAATCGAGACATTTGCTAAATTCCTGAGTTTTTAAGCTTTGTAAAGATATAAGACATGTATATATACATATAACCTAAAAATTGCACTTGTGAGCTTTGGATGTAATCCACATTGTAGTTTCTATGAGGCAAAAAAATTAATGTCATTGTTTACTAGGCACATAGCTCACATTATGCCGTGTTATGTTATGGTCGTTATAACTATTGTAAATCAGAAACATTTGCTAGATTCCTGAGTTTTTAAGCTTTGTAAAGATATAAGACCTGTAAATATATACCCTAACAAATGAGGTTGTGAGCCATGTTTCTAATCATTATTCCATTTTAAAGGTGCTATTTTCAGTGCTTTTAGTTTGAGTTACCTCCACCAACATTTTAGTTGTTTTCTTTCAGGTACCTAAGTCAACACAGTAACCATTAGACTAGAGGGGAGAAGGGATGGTAAAAGATCTGGGAAAATGTGCAGTCCTTCACGGCAACTCTGACCCAGGCGTACGCACAAAAACGAGTGAAATGAGAAATGGCGACACCGCCGGCAGATGGATGAAACACGTAGGCTACTGTAGATCTGTCTGAAACTGCAGAGCGTTGTGTAAACAAAATCGAAATACTGCCTTTCATTAATAATATGAAGATGTCACAAAGCCATGCTTACAATTAACAGCCTGCAGTGAAACACAAACAAAATAAAACAAGATTGTAACGTAAATGCAAATGAAGCACAGCGTGTTAAATCTACCTTTCTTTTGTTGTCTTTCTTTACTCGTCTCTCCCTACCTCTCCTCTGAAGCGTGTAGCCAGGGCTTTGGTGTCGCAGAAAGATGTTAGAGCATTGCGCCAATGTTGTAACAAAACTGGAACTGGAAGTTCATTGGCTTTTGGGTCAGTAGTGGTGTACAGATGTCTCTCATCTAATTTTGAGACACTCATACCGCGTAATTGTCCTGTACGTTAAGTGAACATGTAATGGACATGTTTTGACAATAAATCTGATTTGTAATGGGGGTTGAATAATTTTGAGTACAACTGTATATGTTTGAACAGTATCCGCAGATGTTAAACAATGCAAATATATTCCGTTTAATTGGATAAAAAGACCAGCCAGCAGCAATGCGTTTGTGGTGCTGTGTGTGCAGCCACCTGAGAAAATGAGGACTATATTTAGTAACAAGGAAGGAGACTATAAATTATCAGACCCTTTTTTGCAATCTCTTTGTCCTAATCTTGCAGATACCCTGAGAAGTGTCAATATAACAAATGCTGTGAAACTATGCTTCTTTCAGTGATACAACTAATGATCACTTTGTCATCCTGTGAAGCCCTTTCATTGTTCCTCACAGCTATAATTTAAAATCCTGATTATATTTCTGATCATAGATTATGCATTTTTAGACAATTTCCGTAACTACCCACACCACTGTTTTCACTAGCACAACATTTTCTAAAAAATTAAAAATAAGTTTCAGCTGTTTGCAATTAACAAATCAAACAAAAGCAATTCAAATAGCTCAATAAAACAAATGCTTTAATTGGTTTCCCCAAACTCAACTGCAAATGTGAATGGTAGAGACTTCCAGTCTTAAAATTATTCAACCACTTCATGGCATGCATATTATCTACTTAGTAGAGCACCCTGTTATGACCTGCTGCAAAAAAGATGCATAGCCACACTCCAGCATCCGGCAGCGTTCCTGAGGAATCTTCGCCCATTCCTCATGAGCAATGGACTCCAGTTTAGTATTTTTCTTGGGTTTGGGTGCTGAAACCACCTTCTTCAAATCCCACCAGAGATTTTCTATGGGTTTAAATTCAGATGACTGTGATGGCCACTGTAGAATCTTCCAGGTCTTCTGCAACCAAGGCTTGGTAGAATTTGAGGTATGCTTGTGATCATTGTCCTGTTGGAAGGTCAAATGACGCCCACAAGCTTCAACTTTCTCACAGACGGCATGATGTTTTCTCCTTGATACTTCAATTAATTTATCTTGCCTTACACACCCTGCAGGTTCCTGAGCCAGAGAATGCAAAGGAGCTCCATAGCATCACCGAGCCACCACCATGCTTGACTGTGGGCGGGGTGTTCTTTTCAGCATATGTTTCATTCCTCTTCCTCCAGTCAAACCGCTGACTCATTGTGATGTAAAGTTCCAGTTTTGTTTCAGTATTATTATATTAATGAAAAAAATGTATACATTTTATTTTTTGTAATGAAAAAACAGCAGGAGGAATTATGTCGGGAATCAGGCATGTAGAAGGAGACCGAGAGTAAGACACCAGGAACAGAGTTAGCTGAGACTGCTACATAGAACCTCTGGCACAATTGCAACATATCTGACTTTGAATGTCAGGGCAGCTTTTAGACATTTGGATGTGCCACGGACGTAACACCCCTAATACAAATCCTAGAGATCTACCACTTTGACCTCGATGTGAGGTGCAATTCATTTATCACACTCACTGTCAGTACAAAGACAAACACTTGTGACACAGCAGACAGAGGTCATAGCCTTGGAGATATCAATGTCTGCCAATTCACCCTAAAATGTATATCGGCACCTTTTTATTTCAGCACTGTGAGTAATTGTTCATGTATGCTTACCTTGAGGTGGACAAGAGTTTGGTCAGAAATGAATTAGGCTCTACTGGGTCAATCCAATAGTGATTGGTTGAGTAAATCGTCACGCTGTCATTTACAAAAAGTAGTTAACCTTGGGAGCACAACGCTTGTTTAGTCCTTGGTGGGATGTGACCTGTGACCTTGACATTCATTATGGTGGCCTTAATCAAGACACTTTGGCAGCAATGACCTGAACATTGCAGAATTTCTGTTAGAGGAGCAGCCACTCAATTGCCCAACTCTCTTAACCCAATGGTTTACAGATTGAATAGACTCAATCTGGTCCCCTTCTACTTTTACTGAAGGAAAATGAAAGCCTTCACAAAGGATGTCCAGTAATTGAAATATGTTGGATAGCCAAGGAAACGGGAAATAGAATGGAAAAATAGGAGCTACACCGATGTCTGACTAGACTTTCATCATGTCTCATTTAATTTTGACAAGGAAGAAAGGCGAACTTGCTGTAGGTGTGAGATGGCTGTTTGTGTAGCATGCTTCAAGGATGTCCAGATTTCATACTCGAGATTTAGGATATGCTCTTAGATAATGTAGAAGTCTTTTTTTTATAAAAAAGTCTTACAATCACTATGGAAACTAGCCAGAGCAAAAGAAAAATAAAAAAGCTGAATATTCTGCAGTATTGACAAGGCGCTTCCCTGCAAGCCAATTTGGTTGTTTAGGACATCCCAATAATGCCAGAAGTCTGGTGGGTTTCCTAAGAGTCATTTTAGGACAAACTCCAAACATTATTTAAATGACTTGTATAAGCCTGCCTCACACTTGTGCAACAATCTGGACGGGCTAGCAATTAGCAACCAAACTGATTGTTTAGCATGCAATTTTTCTACTGTAATAAGCATAAGCCCCCGGTGTGACCTAACAACAGCTGAGTCACAAGAAAAAAAGGAGGATTGAGAGGGATGGAGGAAAGAGGGTGGCACTAAATTGATAATCAGACAGTGGCTGGGTTCAAATTCCAACAGTTGTGAATGGATGATTAGCAAACCTGGCTTTTGGAGGATAAGATGCATCCATACTAATGAATAGTCTGACGCTCGTATGATTGATTTATGCTACAGCTGTGCCTGAAAATGCAGTTTGTCTAGAATGATGATTATGTTCCTCCTTCCAGCTATATTTGCGGGGGAAAACTTTCACAATGCAGCCAAGAGTCACATTGCAGAGGGAATACAAGCTGATTAACATCCCATCTGCTTAGGGCAGCGCTTCGCGCACCTGCAATAGATTGAAAAATACTACTCAACGGTAGTGTCGGCCAGGTAACACACACACAGATTGTAATATGCAAAGTCTGAATCCTTGTTTTTTTCATGTTGTTTAGTCAAATATCGGGAATGTAATTTCATATGACGCACTTTCAATGGTCCTGTGAATCCTCAACTAGGCTGCAGCAGTTGAAGTTCAAAACAGCTTACAATCTGTTTAACTTACTCTGACTAAAATATCTGAATAAGAAATATTAGATAGGAATAAATCAATACACAATAACATATATTTGTTTACTTCAAAATGCCATTCTCTACATGTGGTATTATTTACACCTGAATTCTATTAAATTCTATTAAAAAGACCATGAATATTTTCATCTGGAAGTTGAAACTGTCAGTGGAATGTAATAATTTATGACAATGTGGTGTATATGTTGATGAACAGAATAAAACCATTTTTGCCTTCATGCGCGTTGTCTGTAGGTGGCATAGTGCAACAGCAAGGCTTACTGCATGCAGTTGCTAAAGGGCTTCTTTTGACACACATTCATTCATACGCATCGGCATTGTTAGACGTGGCTTTCATCAGTTTCAGGTACTCGGAGGAGAGTCACATGCAAGGACCCTGACACCCACACACACTCTCCCTGGATATACTGATGTGGATTGTCTTCATTTCAAAAGCCAGCTACTGTAGATCAACACATCATTCTACAGCGGAAACACAACTTGAAATAAATATGGATATGAATATGGTCCTATATGAAACATCAACTTGATTTTGACAATAATATATACAGCCTTGCCATATTTAGCACGGTACCCGAGGTAAATGGCATCTTAGAAACCATTATTACATTTACGTCTGCACTATTTACACACGTGTACGTTTCAGTTAAGTTGACACTTTCAAAGTTTATGAACCAATGTAATATGTAGGTGGAGATCAATGATGTCAATTGGTTTATATGTTAGGAAAGTATTTAGAATCATGAAATTTGAAAATGTTCAGAAAAATCTGATGAACGTTATACCTGCTTAAAAAAACGTTTTATTCCCAAACTTTAAATTACAATTCTACAAAATATCCATTTGTTTTATTCCTCATTAATATCACTCTGCTATGGAAATTAGCTAAATGTTTGAAGACGAGTCGTTTGAGGACATAACACCTAACATTGGAAGAAAGAATAGCTAGGGCGAAAAAATCTCTGCAATTTTTTGCTGACTGACTTTGTGCTGCCTGTAGGTTGAGAGCTGGGAAAACACATCAGCTGCTTCTATTGACCAGTTCAAAATATGTCTCCTGTTCTACGTGCTAGCTATGGAATAGATTGAATACTAGGAATGGCCAGTGGTTCCTGAAGAGAGGTTTGACAACTCCAAGTACAAACGGAATGGTACAGAACAGTGTGAAAGACCAAGCACGCACAGGAATGTGTTGTCCTGTCTCAAAGGATCAAGCTGACCTGTATACACAGACTGAACACAGCAGCTGAAAGTGAGATGGAAGTACAGGTGCGTAGGAGGTCTGTGTGTGTTTGTGTAGAGAGAGAGAGAGAGCGAGAGAGAGAGCAAGAGAGAGCGAGAGAGAGAGCGAGAGAAAGAGCGTGAGAGAGAGCGAGAGAGAGAGAGAGCGAGAGAGAGAGCGAGAGAGAGAGCGAGAGAGAGAGCGAGAGAGAGAGCGAGAGAGAGAGCGAGAGAG
>JACXGM010003202.1:0-18328 GCA_016801145.1 Umbra pygmaea | reverse complement strand
TCAAAAGTGACTAAGGAAGAAAGTAGACTGGAAGAAAGTAAAACCTTGCAGAGGTATTCTGTGTGCGTGTTCATGCACTTGTGTGCTTATGTTGCCTGCACGTTTATGTTTGTCTTTCTGTGTTTAGGGGCAGGACAGAAGGCAATCTTCTTGACTAAACCCAGTTGAATCCTATGCGGGTGTTGATACATCTATTTACTGACTTAAAGGATTCTGGGACAGATGCTCTGTGTGTGACATGCTGTGTGTCCGTTTGTGCAACTGTGTCGTGTATTGCCATGAAGCACCTGTTTACTTGTTAGTGTTTGCATTAGTAAAACTTAAATATAACCCATTTTCCATGGCTTTTATTTTTCCTGATAAGCGTCACAAAGAAATCTCAGTAGCTTTGGTGGAGGTCTGGGAACAGACGACACCATGCCCTGCCTTTACTAGTGCCACTCATCCCCCCCTCTGACCTTTCTCATAGGCCGGCATGCTGTCCTTTAGCAGACAGCTGAGCTGGTGTCCGTTGAGGTGCAGAAAGCGCAGCTGGTCTCTGAGCGATGCCTCATCCGCCACAGGCTGGATGAAGCGGCCCACGCTGTTCTGGGAGATGGGCAGGCCTAAGCCAAGAGCGAGCGTTGGGGCCAGGTCTACCTGCTCTATGGTAGACGGCTTCTCCATCCCTCCTGTTTGAAAAGAGTAAAGAGAGCTTGAGAGCAAATCAGAATAAAGAAACTTCGACACACACTCATTTTAACTAACTTGTGAGGAATGTTTGGGGACACAAATGTTCCCATAAAATACTGCATCTTCACTAACCATAAGACAAACAGACAAACATTAACCTCAAGTCCAAAACCTTAAAGCTGCATTGTGTAAGATCTGCTCCCATTTACTGGTGAAAATGTATATGACAAGCAACTGAAGCCCCTCGTGTTATTATACCAGCAACGTGAACCTGGATATTTGTTTCTCCTTTCAAAACAATAGCGTTCGTTTTGATTCATTGCAATAATCAATGTTAATTCACTACACAGCCCGTGAATTATAAACAAATGCAACTGTATTGTGTGTAAAGAAACAATAAGAGCATGTGATAGCAAAAATAATAATTTAACATGTTTTATTAATAAAACAAATATGTTTTACACACAATTTGATTGAATATTGTCAGTGTCTCATGTGAAAACACAATTATATTTGAAAAACATTCACTAGAGTCTGTTTTATTCAAACAGAATACTAATTTTAGCAAAACATGAACATGGACACTACCTATGCAATGAATAAACAATGATTATTGCAATGAACCACGAGCGCTATTATTTTGAAACGGAAAATCCCAGTTTGTATTGCCAGGCGAACGTTCTTGCCTACTTTACAGCTTGAGCCAGCGCTACTATTACATGTCCTCCAGAACAGGCATGATCTTACATCTTCAACAGACTTTGAAATTTCCCGGCAGTCGTGCGTAATCTCCCCCTGGCATTCATCACGGTGCCACTTGTGTAAAAGCGCGAATGGCCGAGCTTGAATTTTCAGGTATGTCCCTCTTTGGCTAATGTATTTTAAAGATGGAGGCGTAACATGGCTGCCGCAATTCGAGCGGCACCATTGTATATATTGTGAATGGAAGATTCTACACTTACGAAAACACTTTGATTATTAGGTGGAAGTAAATACACATGAATGAGCACATATTTGTGAAAGAACAAAGGGTTTTTTGCTAAGAATCAACTCAAAGAAATACACAGTGTAGCTTTAATACAAACCCTAAATATAAGCAAACACTGCATTCCAAATGATTATGCAAATTGGAATTAAGTGTCATAAACATTAAATATTTTGTTTTCAATCAAACTCATGGATGGTATTGTCTCCGGGCTCTTTGATCACTGAAATCAATCTCAGACACCTGTGATGATTAGTTTGCCAGGTGAGCCCAATTAAAAGAAAACTACTTAAGAAGGATGTTCCACATTATTAAGCATAAAAATGAAAAACTATCCCTCTGCTGCGGAAAAGCTTCAAATAGTGCAATGTCTTGGACAAGGTATAAAATCATTTGATATATCACAAAAACTTAAGCATGATCATTGTACTGTGAAGAGAATTGTGGCTGATTCAGAGCACAGACAGGTTTGTGCAAATAAAGGCATAATGACGAAGGTTATTTCCAGACAAATTCATTGGATTAGGAGAGCAGCTGCTAAAATGACATTACAATTCAGCACACAGGTATTTGAAGCCGCTGGTGCCTCTGGAGTGCCGCAAACCTCAAGGTGTAGGATCCTCCAGAGGCTTGCAGTTGTGCATAAACCTACTATTTGGCCACCCCTAACCAATGCTCACAAGCCGAAACGGTTGCAGTGGGCATAGAAATGCATGAAGACTAATTTTCAAACAGTTGTGTTTACAGATGAGTGCCATGCAACTATGGATGGTCCAGATTGATGGAGAGGAGGATGGTTGGTGGATGGCCACCATGTCCCAATAAGGCTGTGACGTCAGCAAAAAAGTGGCGGAGTCATGTTTTGGGCCAGAATCATGGGAAGAGACCTGGTAGGCCACTTTAGGGTCCCTAAAGTTGTGAAAATGACCTCGGCAAAGTATATAGAGTTTCTGACTGACTACTTTCTTCCATGGTACAAAAAGAAGAACCGTGCCTTCCGTACCAAAATCATCTTCATGCATGACAATGCTGCAAAGAATACCTCTATGTCATTGGCTGCTATGGGTATAAAAGAAGAGAAATGCATGGTGTGGCCCCCATCCTCCCCTGACCTCAACCCTATTGAGAACCTTTGGAGCATCCTCAAGCAAAGAATCTATGAGGGTGGGAGGCAGTTTGCATCAAAACAGCAGCTCTGTGAGGCTACTCTGACATCCTGCAAAGAATTTCAAGCAGATACTCTCCATAAACTCACAAGTTCAATGGATGCAAGAATTGTGGATATGATATCAAAGATAGGGTCCTATGTTAACATGTAACTTGACCTGTTACGATGTGTTTGATTGAAATAGCTTTTGATTTCAGTAAATATGACCGCCTAATGTTGCAAATTCAACAAATGACAATTTTCAGTTCTTTACAACTTATAAAACGTTTTGAAACTCTGTTGTGCATAATAATTTGGAACAGTGCATTTTGAGTTTTTTTGTTGAGAAAAAAGTTTTTATTGGGTGGTTTGTTCAATGAAATTAAACTTATACTTATACCTAACGGTTGATGACTTGAAAATTATACTGACTGTCATTTGCATCAACTATTTAGGAAAATCAGTGTAAAATATCATTTGCATAATAATTTGGAACACTGTATAATCCTAAACCTAACCGTAACTACATGCATTAAAAATGCATTTTTTTCTACATGCAATCATACTTTGCCAGATTTTGCAAAAGTTACTTTATTTGCGAGGACTCTGGCTTCACATGAGTATAGTCATTCATAAACATGTTTAATACATAAACACTTTAATGAGAGGTGACAGCAGCAAAACACCTGTGCCTCATCCTAACATCCTTCATTAACACCTGTTCCACTATGTTATATTTTTACAAGTATTAATTGAATTTATGTAGCAGATACTAAAATGGGTTACTAAAATGTTACTAAAATTGGTTTGATCAAAGCTCAGATTTTATCGTGCCAGCTGAGTTGACAGGTTGATAGAGGAAATTACCTCTTTCTATTCATGTTCAGAGGTCCAAACGTAGAACTTTCTGTACCAGCCTACCCACTCATCATGCTTCTCCTATCACCTCACTTCACAGCCAGTCTCTCAAGGAACTGTGATATGCCTGAAATAAACCTGTGTAGACAAGGAGCGATCTCGGAAATAGATGTGACGAATAAAGAAACAATTAACACATTCACATTGATGGCCTCCCAACATATTTGTCATGTAGCCGCGAGATGTTAATGAGTGCCTCTTCACGCGGTGCCAAAACGTCACTGCTTTTGAGAGCCTGGCTGAGGTGTGTGTGTGTGGCACATGGGCATCAGGTGTAAGCCCATGCTTACCAACACTTAATCAAAGGTGTCCTATTATCAGTGGGTTTGAAAGGAGATATTGTTTGGGCAACGTTTGTCATGCGCTTTGGAGACGGAGACAGATCAACTTTCTGTGGATTTAAAATATATGAAGACCGTCTCAGATATCAACAGAGCTCTAGATACCCTAACAGAGTTCTAGACAATTGTATAATTTTTGTCAAGAAGTATTGTGTTTCCGGCTTATGATTGCCCCTATAAGACAATTAGATAGTTAGCTTTATTAGTGGTGTTAGAATACACTAACATTACAACATTAAACAGTAAATACACACTGATAAGGATATGACCACAATGGACTGTAGGAGAGGATAAAGTAGAGCCAATGGGAGTCCTTACCTTTGCGCTTGAAGGCAGGGCTGATGAGCACAAGTGGGGTGTTAACCTCATGCTCGGAAGAGCCCCCGTGACTTCCTGTCTCAGACATCCCGTGGTCCCCACACAGCACCAGCAGGTAGGGCAACGTCCCCTCTGCCTCCTGAGAACACAGGGGACATGACACTTTCAAAAAGGTCATGTAAGCAAACCCCAATCCTGGGATATTCAAATTGATTAATCCATTGCAACTTCGAGTTCACAATAGATTCAGTAAGTGGCCGGTGGCATAACCAGAATTGTTTTCTTGAGTGGGAAAATGTAATTAATCTGTCCTTCAGTAAGTTTGTCAACCAAAATTCTGTCACCGAATCACACTGAACAAAAGAAAACTAGCCCTCACCTTGAGATCACCTTGGGAGAGCTTAGATATTGTAGCCACAAATGTATGATCACTACCATTAATGCACTATGAGGGAATTTATCAGAAAGGAAGTGTGTGATTCAACAGGTAATAGAAAAGCACAGTCAGTGCGGGAATGATGATAAAATATGTTTGGAATATGGGCCTGGAAGCAGTAGCTTTGCCTTATGTCTACCCCTTCACTCGAGCGAAACAGCAGAGTTTGCACACGTCGCCCGAGGGGCTGAGCTCGAACTCTTTCTCACTCTCTCCTCGGGAGTTGGTTAGCTCCATTTCACTTCAAAGACTCCCTCGGCCACCCTCTTCCACGCTAGCCTGACTCCTTTAGCCGAGCGAGCTAACAAGAGGCTGATTCCCCACCAGCTTAGCTGCATGCACAAACCAAAAAAAGCTCACTTCACCTCATTGGCATTTCATGCTTCATGAGCGGGCTACACTCCTTAGGCATCAGCAGCCTGCCTAGACAGACACTCTCATCAATAGTTAATGCTGAAGGTGTCAGTAGGCTATTATATTACTCTCCTGCTAGATTTCACTACAAAAAAAATGTGCTAACCCTCTCCCAAAGTTGAAACTAGTCTGTACATTATGCATAAGAAAGCTGCGACTTGATCTGGCACAGTCACCTGTGCCCATTTAAAAAAGCAGATGGCATTTTGTGTGACCAGAAATACAGACAACATGATTGTGACATTCATTTCCCCTAAAAAAACACATATTTAAACCATGAACACTCTAGTTTCAAAGTATTCCCACTTTGCATCTTTAATAGACATTAACTTCAGATATGGGAAATCCATGATGGGCTCAAATCACAGACGCTAGAAGGAGTGCAGCAATAAACCCTAGTAATTAAATAAGTGTGGGCTTATCATTCATGAAGCAACAGACACCTGCCCTTGTGTATTACACACGTGAAGTCAGTGAGGCCCTTAAATAATAGCCAGAGACAGAACTCTAACATATGAAGACTAATGAAAGGGTTATGTGAGGCCTTGGGCCTGCAACACTGCTTGCCGACTTTGGTGTTAAAGGAGGTGAGTATCGGACCGGCTCAATGCCAACACTGAGGGGTCCTGCCTGCTAGGCAATTTGTATTTCTGATTATTTCCTTGTGTGGGATGCTTAGCACTGGCAGGATGGCGTCAACCGGCCAGACGTTGTGAGACGCAGGTGCCGTCTGGCAGAAGGCAGGAAGACAAACGTTGAAAAGTCTGTAGGGGCGAAGATCGATATACTGTGGGTGGAAAAAGAGTGTCCTTATCAACCCGGATTGGGTTATTCGTTTCAGTGGAGTCTTTAAAGAGGCAGGGCAAAAAGAACAGTGCAGGAAGGAAAAAGCTGCTTCCTCTCCCCAGCACTGAGGCGGCTGTTGTGATTTATGATGTGTTCGCTGCCAAAGCCGTCATTTGTAGCCTCGGAAATACATACGTTGCCGTACCCCTATTCCAATTGATTTAATGCCAAGCTGCCGGGCATGATTCTACAAATTGTAAATGTTCCACAGCTCGGAATGAGAAAGGATAGAGAATGAAACGATGAAACGAAACACCAACTAGCAGCTCCTTTTAGAAGAAAAAAAGAAAAAACACCTCAATCTCATCTCCAATGAAAGAGAGCTTGATTTGAGTCTTCCAACCTTTCCTAAGGCCAAGTTGTGTGGGTGACAGCATCACGGCGAGTGCAATTTGCAGCATCAAGACATAGTTGATGTAATTCCTAGGTAGTAACATAGGAGTGATGTGCTCAGAGAATAGGAGCTGACCATGAGGTAAGTCGTGGCAGGAATGAAGAAAAGGTAAAAGGATGAGAGACAGCATTTTCCTGCATGTCACCCTCCTATTACCAAGGCCAGTGCTCATTAGAGCTTTCAAAATGGGAAGAAAATCAATACGTTCAAACCCAATGACAAATGTTATCTGAGGACTGTGTCCGTGCTAAAGCGGTGATTACACAAATGCCCACATTGAAAGTGGCAGAGAAAGGTAACTATTGAATTGTAACTCTCACGCCATACAATGTCATACTGACATGACATGTCAGACTAAATTGGAAAATGCATAGAAGTTCTCCAGGTATTTGCACAAAAAAGCATGTTTGTTTTTGGACAGTTCTGCACCATGAAACATACTGTAAACTATGGGAACAGACCTAAATTAATAGTTTTGAATAGTCAAGAGTATATACAGAAAAATCCTTTGAGGAATGCGTAGTGGAATGAAAATGGAACATTCTGAGAATAAAGTGCAAGTTTAGGAGAATTAACCTAATTTGGATGATGTAGGTAAGCTGATATACAAGGTTTAGACTTAGCTAAAATATCTGAAGGAATAATACCATGTCTAGCTATTTAATGGTATCACTATGATATATTGGCAAGACTCAAATTATGGTACCTGAGAGATTAGGTCCCAGTATAGATGGCAAAGAGATGTCTGAAAGATGAGGTCTGTGTCTATGAAACTGGGCCCTCTGAATTTCCTTCCATAACATATTGTGTTAACTCAATGTATCAATGTTAGGGCCAGTCTAGAGGGAGCAATGGCAGAAATGGAAGCACGTTTGGATTCTGTAAACCCGTGTGAAGTTATATAAGAAGAAATAATTGGAATACTGATACGATGCTCTGGAGAATTACTGGCCTCACTGGGTGAAAATGAGCAATGTTGTTCATCAGCTTGATTTTACACTAACCTTTGGGGTGAAATTGTTCTAAGATAAAAAAGACCAGGCTGATCAACACCAATGACATTATTTTATTATAGCCTTTTCTGCTCGTTTCCCTTTTTGTGTAAATGATGAAATAGCGAGGATCTGGGCTGTTGTACATTTATTTTATGCAGAGGCAGTTTTACATTTTTGAAGGCTAAACTAGACAGGATTTAAGATGGGAAAGTGGGTGCGCAGTATTGTCTACAAGTTGTTCAGTTAAACGATACGGAAACACTACTCATAATGTAGTGCAACGTGTGTTAGCACTATAAATTAATCAAACAAATGTATTATATAAAGCCCTTTTTACAACAGCAGTCATCACAAAGTGCTTTGACACATACAGATACTGGATTTGTTATTTCAATGAGCTGTAAGCCCTAATCAATACTGAAACAAAAAAGTATTGAAATTAGAATATATGAAGGTGTTCCTTTTTTAATTAAATTACGGGGAAAAAAAATGTTTACGCAATTTTATTGCATTCACTGTGCAGATGATGGGAATAAGGGTGTTATAAATAAACAGTGTTACTAACAGCGTTATTTCTTTCAGTAACGCGTAATCAAACTAATTACTGTTTCCCTGTTACAACACCGTTTCTGTTACTGACAATAAAATGTGGTGTTACTTTAATTGAGCTCACTTAAGCTCATCTGAGTATGCTCTGAGTATGTGTGTTGGGGGGGTGGTAGACAACAACATCTGATGATGATTGTACATGAGTATATTTCCATCATTTGCCAACCAACCAGAGGCAAAGTAGGGCAGGTGTTCACTGTTCAGTTCACACGCGCACAGACACAGTCGCACACACCAACGACCATGAGTCAGAGCGATGGCAAGTCCAACGAGTTCAAAGGTAGCTTTCGTGAACTGGAAGTATAAAGCACTACTTTTCCCTCGTTGAGGTGAAATGCAAGAATGTTTATGTAATGTGCAACTTATGCACAGGAAGAAAGACACTATCTATGTCGGTGGCAAGTAATTAGAATCTAAAGAAGCACCTCATCGTCACATGCCGCCACAAACTAGTGGCCAAGAATGCAGCTGATAACGTGAGCTCCGCTACCAAAGGAGATGGAGCCACAAAATCACAAAGCAACTGAAACTAAATGTTCCCCCACCACTGCATACTCTTAAAACTCAGACTAATAATTGATTCTATTTAGTGTCCATTTCTATGGAGGACCAAGTCTGCCAAAATAAGAAATAAATAAATAAATGAATATATGTGTCAATAAAAATATTTATACATAAAAATATACATAAAAATATACAAATATAAAATTATACATTTATTAATCAATATTATTTCCCTATTTATTTATTTCTGTCATCATTTCTTTCTGTATTTATTTATTTTTATATTCATTTATTTCCATATTCTTTCATTTCTGTATATATTTATTTCCGTACATATTTATTTCCGTATTTCTACATCCTTAAGCTAATAAGAGGGCGGGACTTAATCGTTCAGCCATAGCAAGCAAGCCAAGAGCGGGAGATACCATATATACGGTCTGTGATAGAAACAGATTGTGAACGTTAAAAACGCAGCTGGGGAGAAACCAAGGTTACAACACGGGGTTGGTTTGTAAGATATATGATTTTTTCACCAACCCCAAAAAGAGATGCAATGTCACAAACAGAAAATCCAACTAACTGTGCCGATTAGTTGCGTTTTGTGGCTTCGGTGTCACCTGTTGTGCTCCGTTAACTACCGTAGCTGCTCTCTCGCATCGTCAAACTTAGTTTCTCTGTGTGTGTGTGGGTGACTTCGTATGTTTGTGTGCGTATGTTTTCACGACAACGGAACATTGCACTGGCGGTTCTATTCTTTGATAAAATGGATAGGCTACAACGAGAAGGGCGTCCGACTGCTCCGGCATTAACGGAATTGTATATCGAAATATGACGCCTACGAACGTAGTAATCTAGGCATTTAAAATCGATCTTCACACTCTGATACCGATCAACCAATGGGAAAAAGGTGACACCGTGAAATGCTTTGATTGACAGCCTCCTCATTAGCTTAAGGATCTGGAAATACAGAAATAAATATATACAGAAATAACTAAATACAGAAATAAAAGAATATGGAAATAAATTAATATAAAAATGTATAAAACCTGAAATAAATGATCACGGAAATAAATAAATGGGGAAATAATATTGATTAATAAATGTATAATTTTATATTTTTCAATTTTTATGTATATTTTTACGTATATTTTTACGTATAAATATTTTTATTGATGCATATATTTATTTATTTATTTCTTATTTTGGCAGACTTGGTCCTCCATACATTTCATTCATTTAACATATTTAATATTGGGGGCATCCAAGATATGTGACATACTTTTTTTAAGTATAGCAATAGTTACTTTTCCTGGTAATTAGTTACTTTTATAATGATGTAATTCAGTTACTAACTCAGTTACTCTTTGTGTGATGTAACTAGTAACTATAACAAATTACTTTTTTAAAGTTACATGCCCAACACTGCAAATCAGTGATATTCATTCCTGCTCCCGCAAGCCGCCATTCCGCAAGTTTTCCATCCAACCCAGTTGCGACTAACCTGAGTTAGCGTTTCATCTTAATAATGATTAATGTCACCTGTGTTAAATTTGGTTTGGAACAAAAACCTATGGAATTGCAGCTCGCAGGAACATGGAATGAGTATTGCTGAACTGGAGCATAGGGAGGAATATGGTGAGAGAAGCAATAAAATCCCCCAAAATCACTGTGAAAGAATTGCAGGCCTTTGTGGCATCTTGGGGTCACGAGGTTTCAAAAAGCACCACTTCCACAACTTTCAAGGCCTCTTTGAAAGGGTTGCCAGAAGAATGCCCTTTCTGACCCTAACCCTACAGTCACACAAGCGACAAAAGACAGCGATAGTATTTCTGTATTGATACTAGCATGCCGTTGCCTAGTATCTGCAAGAGGTCTTAAAAGTTACTTCAGAGGTATTGTCAAGTCACAAAAACAATGTTTTTTTTTAATTAAAAGTATGTATTAATAACAAAATATATGAGATAAAATGTCAAACATATCACATATATACAGAAATACGATGTCCCGAAGCGGTTCCGCCATCTTGAATTGTTTTCTTCGACTCGAGCAACCAATGTGTACGTCACACTGCCTTCACTCCAATTGGCAGTCACTTTGTCGCTTCGCTCAGCATTTGCATGAAATAGCCTTCTTGTCTCTTTTTGACCTGCCTTGCTCGCGACAGTGACAAGCTTGTGGCCTGTCTTTGGCAAACGGTCACTCGTGTTGAAAATGAATGGCAGCCTGTCGCTTTGTCACTGTCTTTTGTCGCTCGTGTGACTGTAAGGTAAGACACAGAAGCAAGCCCTTAAACATAATATAAAGTATGACTGGAAGAAGGTGCTCTGGTCAGATGAGACAAAAATTTAATGTTTTGGTCAGATAATGAATTGCCATGTTTGGCATCGAAACAGAGATGCATACAAGGAGAGACACCTAATACCCACGGTAAAATATGGTGGTGGGTCAGTGATGTTCTGGGGCTGTTTTAATGCAAGAGGTCCGAGGGCACTGGTCAAGATTGATGGCATAATGAATTCTACCAAGTATCAGGAAATTTTGGCTCTGACAATTCGGTTGCCTCTGCCCAAAGGCAGGGACTTGGCCATAGGTGGACTTTCCAAGAAAACAATGACCCAAAACTCACCTCAAGATCCACACAGAAATGGGTCTGTGACAACAAAATCAATGTTCTGCCATGGCCATCTCAGTCGCCTGACCTCAACCCACCCAAAAACCTGTGGGCTGAGTTGAAGATGGCAGTTGATAAGCGCAAACCCAAGAATGTGAAGGATCTTGAAAGAAACTGCATAGTAGAAATGGTCTAAAAAATCCCTCCAAATGTGTTCCTTAACCTTGTCAAATATTACAGGTAGAGACTCCATGCTGTTATCTTTGCAAGAGGTGCCAATAATTATGGAACCTTGATTTTTGTGAAATGTATTTTCTGTTAGGTAATTGTATGAGTTTGGTTGGTTCCTTTGCAACAGTATATATATATATATATATATATATATATATATATATATATATATATTTAATTTTGCTCAGATTGTGTATTGCCACACACTGCTGGAACTGGCACATTTATAATCAGGGCAGGCCAAAATTGGGCCAAATTTCTGGCTACCTTTTTGTATGAGGAGCCTCGGGAGCCTGCGTTTTATTGTACCTGTACCTATTCGAACCACACTGGATCATTTTCATTATCACAGAACCAGGCACAGGGTGAAAAAACATGTTACTGCTAGTCAGGCGATGTGATGAAAGTAACATACCTCAAAACCCACTGAAAGTCTGACCCATCATCTCAAGGAACATACATTGTTGGATTGTTTTTTCTCCACTGAGAGATTCTCTGGTGCCACAATAGGCTATCTATATTTGGGTCATTATGACACACAATAGGCTATCTATATTTGGGTCATTATGATACACAATAGGCTATCTATATTTGGGTCATTATGATACACAATAGGCTATCTATATTTGGGTCATTATGATACACAATAGGCTATCTATATTTGGGTCATTATGATACACAATAGGCTATCTATATTTGGGTCATTATGATACACAATAGGCTATCTATATTTGGGTCATTATGATACTGTGTGAAAAGCACAAGCAGGTTTTCACTCTAGGAATCTGTTTTTCAAGTACATTTCATTCAAAGCACTCCCTGCACAAAAAAGAGTAAAAAAAACAATGTTAAAGCCAGCACCCAGTTGTTTGCAAGTGTTGCTAGTCAAGAGGCACTGATTGATTGGCTGCTAATTGCCTCAAAAAGCATGACTGGCAATCTCTAATGGATGACTGAAGAACCAATTCTGCCATAAAACCATTCATAAAACACATCTGCCGAAATTCTTCTTGTATTCACCGTTTTCCTCCTGAGTTCTTATCGCTAGCTCCACCTACAGCTAGAAGGAATGATGGGAACAACATCACCATGTTGAAAGCATTGTTTTACTATATTTGAATTCGGCTCGCACTGCTTGAGTCTGTCACAACACAAGCTGCAGCACTGTGCTGATTATTCGGTGCAACCCAAGTTTCCAGTTACAATCCTATAAACATAATAATGAGCAAGAACAGTACTGTTTAAATATAGTAAAACAGGACATTCTCAGAAATAATATTCAATAATATCCTGCACTAGTGTTTCTCAGCCTGTGGCCCCCAACACATGAGCTTGCGGCCCACAGGCTTGTCTGTCATGTACTGTATTTATTCAGTAAAGGTTACTTATTATGTACAAGCCCTTTGACTTGTGCATAGCAAAAGTTGTGGCCCACTAGCCAAAAAGGTTGAGAAGCACTGGATCTAAACATTAGTAAAGACGTGTGCAACCTCTGGCAACTGGTAGTAAAAGTGCTGTCAAACCAAAAACGGTTCCCTAATAAACAGGTCAGGGGTAAAAAAAGTGAGAAGGATATGGCGAACCCCTGACATTCTAGGGACATGCTCCCCCAGAAGATAATTTATAAAAATGTAAAGTTAAACGCTTCAATCTGGTGCACTTTGAGAGCAAAATTAAAAGGATAGATCCATGTAGAATGTCATGTTCTTTTAACCATAAAGACATGTTTTGCATAAATCATAAAAACAATTAAACGGTATTACCAAGTCAAAAGCATCAAATGTTTTTATATTTTCAAATCATTCTCTGGCTTTTTTTCTTAGCTGCTCTTTTTTCTGCTCATGACATGACACGTTACTATATCAATGAGGACTGGCGGGTTAAATTGGCCATCCTACACCCATAGCAGCTACAAAGTCAGACGCAGTTGAAAACCTCGCTGTGTATGATAGGAGATGGGCTCAGACACACACGCCGCGTACCACTGACGTTACCAAGCACAAACCAGGGCTCTACAGTGCCCCTATTTCATGAGTATTTGCTCCTAAAAATAGACATGTGAGACAAGGAAAAATTACTTATGAGCACACTGGGCAAGTAAAGATTAAAACCTACCATAATGCATTTTTCCCCCCGCCTTTAAGCGTTAAAAAAACTCCCACATTCCGCAAGTAGTCATGTGCCAACTGCAGTAGTTTTCTTTGATGACGCAGTCCAGTCAAAGTGAGAGAAAGGTGGGAAAAACACTGGGAATAGTCTGAACTTCTAGATGTGTGAACTGTATTTGTTGCCTGCTTGTTGGTTAACAGCTAGTGATCCATTAACAAGAGTTGGCTATTGGTCAGAAAAAGAGAAAAAAAACTCAACATCCCTAAAGTTGACAACACTTTTCCAAAAATATTTTGAGGTGGGAAAACTTGTCTTGATATATTTGACCCAATACGGTATTATTAAATAGAAGATCAGTATTGTTCATAAATGAACAATTAGCAATTATTATGAAATATTACTGTAACGTTATCTGACAGGACAGTTAACGTTGTAAACTAGCTAACTTATATATTACCTTAAGCTTACTTTCCGATTGGCATTTCGTTCTGCAGTTTGGCAGTGTTCAACTTCAGTTGTTGATGGACTGCTCAGTTTTGCAGACTTTTAAATAAAACCTCTTCCCACTCTGCCTTTGATTGGCTGTGAGGATTAGGCATTAGGAGTGACGATTGGTTCCAGAGCCAGTTGTAAAGTTGCGAAGCTCAGGTAAAATGCTGTGTTGGCCACTGCCACGACACCCCTCTCCCCTTCAAAAATATTTTCTCATTGGATCTGCACAAATCAGGTAGGTGACTCATTTTGGTTTCAAAAAGGTTGAGGACATGCATGGCTGAATGTATTACTCATTCAGGCCAAAATGAGAGGTTTTAAAAATGATTTAGTCAATTGCAACTCTTTGACTCCATCTTTCAAAGGCCTAAAATTTTGCAGATAAGCAAAAGTAGCAGATTCAATGTTTTATAATAGGCTAAAATAGTACTGCAATTAAGATCCCCCAAAAATGATCAATTTATCAGTGGTATTAAAGGCTACAGCATTAAACAGTTATCATCAATTATTTAGCTAATATTGAGTTGAACAGTAAAAAAACTAACATTTAGGTAAATAGTTATCTCTGTTTGATGAGGTGATAACTCCTATGTTAAAACTAAAGAAAATAAATTGCAAGCAATTTACATACAAGTATATCCTCTGTAACTTTTACTAATTATATACAATGTAAGCACATGCTTGCTGTATAAATCTGGGTTGCAGCACAAAACAATATTTGTTTCTGCATCAGACTTGACAGCATTGGAGCATTAGGTAGTTGTTGAATTCATGATGAGTACATATTCGGTGGCTATAACTATCATTTTATTCACTATTAATAAAAGTACAAATAACTGTTCATGCATCGAATGGTCACAAAATATCTATTTGTTTGTACCACACACCGCTGTTGTGAGCTATGCCAAAGCCACAGTTGGAAAAAAATCATAACCACGGCAGCCCTAGCTAAAACGCCCCGCAGGCAAGGGCTTAAGAGTGAGTGTGATATGTTGGGGGGGGGGGGGCAAATAGAGAAAAGCACCATATTTTTATCTTAACAAGATAACGCGATGCTTGAGTACACAAACTTTTTTTTCAGTCATACTAACAGAAATCCTTGTAAATTATGATTTTGCATTGGTAACAGTCTGCTTTAAAAAGTGCTACATTTTCGGTAAACTGTAAAAAAACAATAAAACATTTTCAATTGTAAAGTAGGCTGCGATACCTTTAAGATGAGGGAGCCATGAATTTTCTTGAGGATGTCGTCCATCTCTAGGAGTTTGGGCTGAATGAGGGAGCTGTGTGGTCCGCTGATGTGGCCGATGTGGTCCAGACCCAGGTAGTGCAGGATCAGAATATCCCAATCGTCTCTCTTCAGCGTGCTGTCCAGGTGACGGGTCACGTTATTGTCTACCTGGAAAAAGTCAGGAGAAAGAAAATTGTCTAAATGATCACTCTCAAAAGTGTACTTGTTTGTAAATAAATATCTGAACAACTCCAAGCAAATGAAACATCCCAACTCTTTTAGTCCATGAAAAAGAACAAAAAACAAATGGTCAGTACGACAAGGGACGTAAACCTAACATGAAACAGGAAAAAAACTTGACTTACCTCAGTGTAGTCGGACACAAAAAAAGAGGTGGTGCCATCATACTCCATGAAGTGCTTGGGGAAGAGCTTTATCCAGGTGTCATCACCATAGAACACCATCTTCTTGCCAGCTGTTTTGGCCTGCCAGATGAGGTTGTCCTCCAGTATCGCTGGAGAGTTTAGGTTCATCACCACATCGATGAAGCCTGGGATACTGCCTGTGGTCAGGGCCTGGAGAGGGAATATTAAGTGACTTTTTCAAATCTGCACACATGAGCATGCAGAAATTGGCTAAGTATGCCATGTACTGTACCTGCAAGTTTCAAAGGGTAAATGACAGTCACTATACAATAAAAATATGTTAATATTGACACATTGGCCAATGTGTCCTAAATTAAAGTCAGTGAAGCAAACAACATGGGCATAGTGGCTTTTGGGCAAGCTTATTTCAATGCAATTCAACAAGTGTTTATGCCAAAACAAAACACAATCACTGTGATTTCCCACAATCAACCCTTCCGGAGCAATTAACCTTGAGCCAACCTTACAGAAAGTAAGTACAAGAAAAATACACTGCAAATGTAAGCCATGAGAGCTTTTGTTTTCCCTATATTGTTTCTGCTGACATTTATTCCAACATCAAAAGCACAGTGAAGCTAGTAGAATCTTCAGATATGCTGGCTGTAATGCTGCAATGTAATGTAACGTAATGTTCTGTTATAAAGTGAATATTACATTAACCGAGACTGAAATTAAGAGTCAGAAAAAGGCTTATTAAGTGATCATTTTCCCCATAACATTTATTTCATATGCACAAACGAACAGCTGCCACTGAAAGACAAACACAGAAGTGAAGATTGCTGCATATAAGCCTGGCAGGGCATCAACATGAGATACAAAGCGTCTGGTGATGTCTATGGGTTACAGATTCAGGAAGTCATGAATACAAAGGATTTGCAAATACTAAATATGACACCTTCCTTGTAGTCCCTTAAAATGGGGAGACTGTGTAAAAAGGGATTTATTTCTACAAACAATTTCTACACAGACTTACGGAATACTGTCATACAAGTCCTGAACCGTGTCTAGTGGAATACTGCACCATTCTTCAAGAACAACAGTTCTTTGAGGAATGAAGATGGAAATGCCCTCCAAAATGTCCCATAATGGTTACCGTAATTCCTCAAATAAAAACCGGTAGTCAATTAAACGCCAGGCCTCTGATAGTGGCCGGGGGCATGGCCAACACGGACAAATAAAGGCCGGTCTTAAATAAAGGCTGGAGGAATATTACGTGTGGATAATCTCCTATAGGTGCCTTTCATATAATGTGTATTCCAGGTAAGCGTAATGCACATTTCTATCACTTTAATAGATTCAACAATATATTCATGCTATGTTCGGATTATGGTACTTCTGCTCCTGCGACCTGCCGGTATGTAGGTATTTGTTCCAAACCTATTGTAGCACAAGTGACGCTACTCACTACCAGTTTGAAATGCTAACTCAGGGTAGTCGCAACTTGGGTTGGATGGAACATTTACGGCAGTGGTTCTCAAACCTCTCCTGGGGGACCCATAGCCATGCCATATATTAGATGTATCCCAGAGCTAGCACACCTGAATCAACTTGTCAACTAATCATCAAAACTTTACCTGCTTGAATCAGGTGAGCTAGTTCAGGGTTACAACAAAACTGTGAGACGTCTGGGGGTCCTCGAGGAGAGGTTTGAGAACCACTGATTTACGGAATGCCAGCTCGCGGGAGCAGGAAATAGTATCACTAAGTATAATTGTCCTACTGGTATTTCCGTCAATGCGGCTGTATGTTTTACTCAGCTTGGTGTTGTTTGTATTAACGTACAGGTAGATGGCAGTAACTACATTGGAAATAAAATGACTCCCATTCAGTGCAAGCGATTGAATCTTCAACAACTTTTTTCAACTACGTATTGGAACGGTTACAAGAAGTGTTGAGATTGCGATAACAACGTAATGCAGCAATAAAAGGCAAACTGGAACAAGGATTTACACAAAAATATAGCCAATTATACTTATCAAACAGAGGGAATCAGAAATAAAGGCCTGCCTCTAACAAAAGCCTGCTTCAAAAAAAAAGCCGGTTGCCTTCTGCAGTAGAGGTAAATAAAGGCCCCGGTCTTTATTTGAGGAATTACGGTAAATGATGTTTAGATTTGATGATTGGGGAGACCAAAGATGTGTTTGATGTCATCCTGGTGTTCATGACACTTTGTTTTGCAGTGTGTTTGGGGGCAAAGTCATCTAGAAACAGAGTGTTGAAAATACAGGGTCCACATGGTCCTGTAAAATGGCTTCATACCCTCTGTCGTTAAATGGCCATGTGGCGCAATCATCTGAGACTCCCATGATGCCTACCCCATTAGAGATCCCCCACCATGTTTAGCAGTTGTCAGCAAACACTGTGAACTAAAGGCATTCTTTGGCTTTCTCCAAACATAATAACAATAATAACGTAGACGTATCTAAATGTACGTGCCTTTAAGCATGGGCAAGAGAGAGAATAGGGGGTATCCTACGGTTAGACTGCCAAAACATTATGACCACCTAATTTGACAGGTGGATCTAAGCGTTCTGATTGGCTGAGCCATTTAAGACCCGCCCCCCCGTTTCCTGCCAGCCCCCCTTCCTGTTTCTTGACCAAAACAGCTGTTGGGAACCAGCAGCTGTCACCCGTTCTCGTACCCTCCACT
>JACXGM010003201.1:0-42906 GCA_016801145.1 Umbra pygmaea | reverse complement strand
AGAATTCTGGGAGTTGTGGTAACTCAAGTTTAGACAGATACAGAAGCCCCCCAGTGGATGCGAAAGGAACTGAAATATACTATCGGCTTTTCTCTGATATATTGAAAAAAACAGACGTGTATATGCCATAAATCATCTATGGTAACGTTTGTAAATGGTATACTATGAAACTGATTTACTGTGGAACACTCCTTTAAGGCATTTCAATAATTGTTAATTCATTATAAAGCTAGTGAATTGTAACCAGTGTGTGTGATTGCAAAAAATAATTTAACATGTTTTAATAACTTTTTTTATTAAAACAGTAATAAATATGTTGTAGCCTACACACAATTTAATTGAATATATTGTCAGTGTCTCGTGTAACACGATTACATTCACTACAGGAAATGTAAGGAAAATCCGAGTTTGTGTTGCTGGTATAATAAGCCATTTTCTGACCAAGTAGTTACTGGAATGTAGTTATAGGAACAGTCTACTTCTAAACAGTTCTACTAACTACTATTCCCCCAAAACCGGTTTTGCTATTTTCATTCGCACTGGCCAAGTTGCCATAGAAACTGGTAGAAGGGGTAAGGGAGTGACGCAAGACATGCTTCGTAACTAGACTTTAGCATAGCGCCACATACAACAACATTTCACAGTTGAATGAGTGTAGGTAAAACTGGATGTAAGATTGGAGATAAGTGGGTAAATCATCTTATGTATACAGATGATCTGGTTGTTTTCCGCCCAAGTAGTGCTGGGTTCAAACAGCTGCTTACTGTTTGTTCAGATTACGGGGCTGAAAACAACATCCAATACAATTAAGAAAAGAGTGTTGTGTTTATGTCCTCATAACGGAGATTGAACGGTGGCGTTTAAAGACTAAGATGGAGTACTTAAGAGAGAAACAAAAAATATTTGACCATTTGCGCTAAAAGTATTCCCTCCGAACGTTTGTTCAGTGCTGCAGGGAATGTTTCAGTGCTGCAGGGAATGTTTCAGTGCTGCAGGGAATGTTTCAGTGCTGCAGGTAAATGTTACGTCTTTCAGGGCCTCTCTTAAACCTGACAATTCAACATGCGATTTTTCTAGCAAATATGAAAGCTGGGATGTAAAACCATAGCCTAGTCTATATTTAATTTTGCATTTATTTATAAATGTGTTCCTTACTATGTTCAATTGCCTTAGCCTCGTGCGTGTGCGCAACCGCGGTAAGGAAAATTCCATACCGCCCCAGCCCTAGTTGGAACGCTGTTTTGAATTCTGGAAATAGTTTGTGATAGTTGTAGTGATAAATGGTAAACAATGCGGTTTGCGGTAAAGTTAGATTGAGTTTTTGATCGTTTTCACATAACAAATGAATTATACCAATGAAAACAATGCTCATTGCTGGGACCCTTTGGATGATGATGATTCAGAAAGATAGCTCACTGTAAGTACATATGTTTTCCATGTCAGACGTGGATGTATTAGCTGAGTCCCAATAACGAAGGGGTTTGTTTACATTGCACTCATGTCACATGATAACGTGACTTTATTCTTGTCATAGCTATTGTAAATTGGATATGTTAACTAAATTTGTTAGATTCTAAGCTTTCTTTGCATGTCAGATATGTTCAGTCGTATGCAAGATTTTAGGCACCCTTGACAATTTACATGATTTTAATTTATAAATAATTGGGTGTTTGGATCAGTAATTTCGTTTTGATCTGTCTAATAACTGAAGGACACAGTAATATTTCGGAAAATGTGCAATATGTATCAAGATGAATTTAGACAGGTGCATAAATTTGGGCACCCTTGTCATTTGGTTGATTTGAATACATTAAATTACCTAGCACTGATTTCTTGGAACACACAATTGGTTTGGTGAGCTCATTAAGCCTTGAACTTCATAAACAGGTGCATCCAATCATGAGAAAATGTATAATATTGCCTCCAAGTAAAATATTGGAGTGGCAAAGGATGGTGAACGGTCAAAAACAGCCCACAGATTACCTCCAGAGACCTACAACATAATGTTGCTGCAGATGGTGTCACTGCATCGTTCAACAATTCAGCGCACTGTGCACAAGGAGAAGCTGTACAGGAGAGTGATGCGGAAGAAGCCTTTTCTCCACACGCCACATAGATTCTCTTGAGGTATGCAAACGTACATTTGGACAAGCCAGCTTCATTTTGGAAGAAGGTGCTGTGGACTGATGAAACGATGATTATTTGGTCATAACAAGGTGTTTTATGCATGGTGGCAAAAGAACACAGCATTCCAAAACAAACACTTGCTATCCACAGTAAAATTGGATGGAGGTTCCATCATGCTGTGGGGCTGTGTGGCCATTGCCGGTACTGGGAATCTTGTTAAAGTTGAGGGGTTGCATGGATTCCACTCAATATCAGCAGACACTTGAGAATAATGTAGGGGAATCAGTCACAAAGTTGAAGTTATGCCAGGGATGGATATTTCAACAAGACAACGACCAAAAACACTGCTCAAAATCTACTCTGGCATTTATGCAGAGGAACAAGTACAGTGTTCTGGAATGGCCATCCCAGTCCCCAGACCTAAATATCATTGAAAATCTGTGGGGTGATTTGAAGTGGGCTGTCCATGCTCAGCAACCATCAAACCTAACTGAACTGGAGATGTTTTGCATGGAGGAATGGTCCAAAATACCTTCATCCAGAGTCCAGCCAGGCATTACAGGCTATAGGAAGCATCTAAAGGCTGTTATTTCTGCTAAAGGAGGCTCAACTAAATATTGATGTGATATTTCTGTTGGGGTGCCCAAATCTATGCACTTTTAGGCATATTGCACATTTTCTGATCATCCAATAAACCTAATTTCACTACTGACATTACCTCAGTTATTTGATCAAAATAAATTGCTGATCCAAAACCCAAATTATTTATAAATTAAAGTCATGGAAATCGCCAGGCATATGATTGTATAGAGCAGTGATTCTAATCATCAAAACATCCTGCTGGTGGGACACTGATCCATAAGAGGTTAAAGGTGAACAACAATGAAATTCTATAATTTGTCTATGTTCCTAAATCATTTTGAGTACTTAGATTGATGGTCTCCCTCATCAGTCAGGTAGAGCAGGGTAGAGCTAGCGCCAATGTTACAATAGAACTTAGCTGAAATAACGATAATTTGCGTGATAAACAAATGTTCTTTCATAAAGAAAATCCTAAAATTGTGAAGCCCAACTGTTTTGATACATAAAATATACATTTTTATATAATAGTCAGTTTTCAACGTTTACGGTATTTTCTTACATCTCTGCTGACAAGGCAGCTCCTGGCCTACTTCCTGCTTTCAGTCTGCTAAGAGATTTCAACTCGTTTTCTAAATTCACACTTTGCTCTGTCAATAATATATTGTCAATCAGGGAGGATATCAGATTTGAGGATTTTTTGTGAGAGAACATTAGTATTATATTAACCTATTGATGTAGCACCTGCGCTAGTTTGACCGTATTCTCCCTGAGTGAGAGCTGAGACTAATGCTGCTCATTAACTATGCCCTTGTAGCCGAGCTGCACCAATCGGTGTATCTGATACAGGCGTGCCAGAGGCGTGTTAAACAGATGACGCCACGCTGCGACCCCAAAGTCATTAGTAAACATTGTAAGATCATTATGGATGAACACCAGTTGTTTGAAATTGCTTTGGCCGCTACAATGAACAAGTTAGAATTGGCTTTTTGTCTGAAAGAGGAACAGAAGATGGCGCTCAAATTGTTCCTTTTTAAGAAGGACGTTTTTGCTGTTTTGTCGACCGGATACGGCAAGGGTTTAATCTACCAGTTAGCTCCGCTGGTAGCTAAACGTATAGGGGCTCAGCGAAAACCCACTGGTGATTGTTCGTAGTGTTATCCAATTGCATACAGTGAGATTTTTTTAAATGCAAGCTTGGTGCCGCCTAGGCCTGCATGATTAATCGTTATAAAAAAATTAACAAGTCTGAAGTTGATTAACATTGTATTAAGTCTCACTATAAAGAAATATCTTTCGCAGTGCTTCTAAGATTTAAGTTTATTTTCTCTTTCTGACACTAGCTCATTCAATTTTGGCCACCAATCATCACGCACAGTTAAATCTAACACTCAATTGTCTTGTCCAGCTATTAAACATCAGAATTACTTTGAGTGTTGCTATGGTAGACTGTGTATGCAATATATGTGCATTTTTAAGACTACTATTTTGATAAAGTATTAAAAGCAAGCATTTGCACTGTGTGTCAGTGTAACCACCGGAAGAGTACACAATGGCTAATGTTAACTAGCCATCTCATACTCAATCTGAAACAGGAAATACAGTGTTTGAGGATAAAGTAAAATTGAGGACACAAGTCACACACACACAGATTTCATAGCAAACGTGACATCACCAATTGAAGTCACTAATTGCAGATTAATTAATTTAGCTCTGTCTCTGCACAAATACATACTTTTATCACTTGTCCTTTTGGACAAGTTAGTCTACATCCTACTTCCGACATTTTATTTTACTTGTCCCCGACAAGTGGACAACGGTAATCTCAAGCCTGGGTGAAGAGGACTGTTCAGAACTCGGTAGTGAAGTAAAACTGGGACTTATTTCGTGTGCAAATTTAAAATGTGTTGTGTGTAAAATTGCTGTGGACTTATTCATCCGTCAAGATATTTGTTTCTACACTTCAATTCTCTGATGTCATGCCTGTTGCATTTTTAAGTCTCTAAAAAGAGCAGGGCGGTTGTCAGATATATGCCTAGAGGTTTAATCTTGCCCCCCTTTGTAAGACACATTTTTAAACACCTTTTACAAATGGGCACTGCAGTGTTTTGCATTTCCCCTTTATCATTAGGCTTGTCAGTGAAGTACTTTCATATTTTACTATGATCATCCTGCTTTTCCACTAGGACTTTTGCACTCCGTTGTCATTCTTTTTAAGCAGTCGGTTTCCCCTCACATTTCTATACAGACACATTCTCACAGGCCAATGGCATGCCCACATCCTTATTCACAGCATTTATATTCCAATTGATATGTTGCCAACCATTTCGCTTAAATTTGTTAACGCTGTGTTTATAATTTAGTTTTGGTATACGTAAAATGTGAGTATCGTACTGTTTTGAAATTGTTACCATGGTACTTTCTCAGTACTGGTTTACTGTACAAATCTAGTACTATGCATAGGTATTTTTATCTTTTTTCCCTCTCTAGGCTAACTGTGACTTGAGGCGGCAGATTGACGAACAGCAGAAACTACTGGAGAAATACAAGGAGAGGCTAAACAAATGCATCACCATGAGCAAGAAACTACTCATCGAGAAGGTGCCATGTTGTCTTCTCCTGTTACTGACTTTCCTCTGTTACGGTGCCCCTGTGGATTTTCATGCTTTCCCCGTGTGTTCGTAGAGCACCCAGGAGAAGCAGTCGTGCAGAGAGAAGAGCATGCAGGACCGTCTGAGGCTGGGTCACTTCACCACTGTACGACACGGAGCCTCCTATACTGAGCAGTGGACTGACGGATATGCCTTTCAGAACCTGGTCAAGTGTGTACACACACAATACATTTACATGGGTTTGCCTTCTGCAGCATGTTAAACCCATAGAAATATAATGGATAGAAAGGCCATCGAACTGCTTGGCGCGGTCATTCGATTAGTACTCAACAAAATGCCGATTGTTGTTAGTTGTCATGGTGACAACAAGTGAATCGGCTTAATGCAGAAGTAGTGCACTAGATCTTTGCAATGGAACGGTACACATAAAAATGGCTGCCGCTCTGACCATTCTGCTACATTGATTTGAATTTGAATGGCCTTTCTATAATTTCCATTTCTATGGTTAAACCATGACTGTCATGAGCTGCTGTAACCCTTAGTAA
This sequence comes from Umbra pygmaea, assembly GCA_016801145.1. Taxonomy (NCBI): domain Eukaryota; kingdom Metazoa; phylum Chordata; class Actinopteri; order Esociformes; family Umbridae; genus Umbra; species Umbra pygmaea. The sequence goes on along the minus strand of JACXGM010003201.1, from coordinate 37,043 downwards.
CGTCTGTGTGTCTGTGTGTCTGTGTGTCTGTGTGTCTGTGTGTCTGTGTGTCTGTGTGTCTGTGTGTCTGTGTGTCTGTGTGTCTGTGTGTCTGTGTGTCTGTGTGTCTGTGTGTCTGTGTGTCTGTGTGTCTGTGTGTCTGTGTGTCTGTGTGTCTGTAGACAGCAGGAGGGTATCAACCAACAGAGGGAGGAGATCGAGCGTCAGAGGAAACTGCTGGTCAAGAGGAAGCCCCCAAACCCTTCCCCCTCCCTCTCTATAGCAGCCACTTCTGAACCCAAACAACGCAAGACCAAGGTTGTCAACGGCAATGACACCGACCCCTTCCTCAAACCCTCTTTGCCCCAAATGTGAGTACACGCACACCCCTGCATGCACGCGCACACAGCCTCTGTTGCCATGCTGCTGCAGTGACGTGTGTTAATGTGTTGCTAGGTTGACTCTGGCTGAGTATCATGAGCAAGAGGAGATCTTCAAGCTTCGTCTGGGACACTTGAAGAAGGTCAGCGACACTATGAACATGTTTGGGGGGGAAACTAAAACAATGGTGTGAAGCCCAGTAGTATTCTGTTGTAACTGTTGTGGTTATGACTGTCTGATGAACTGACTAATATGGCGGTGACCGACTGTACTATTATGTTTCTCCCCATTTTCCTCCCTTCCCAATTCACAATAAGCCGGCAGCTCCGCAACTCCTTGTACAGTTTTGTGCGATGGCGAAGGGCGTGCACCTGTTTCATCCAACCACATCACCCAGCCTCCGATGCTTTTCGCGCTACTCATCCAACACGGAAGCCTTTAGTCAGATCTTGAATGGGTTGATTACATTCACCTACTTTCTCGATTTTAATTTAAAGGCGGCTGATTTGCACACAAGGATTCAATGGGGAGCGACGTGGCAGGATGGATAATCTGATTTATCTAACTGAAATCTCGGGCAGCACTAGGCCAATTTGCGCTGTGTTGTGTAGGGATTTGGGGAAAGTTAGAGAATCCATGGTCAGGCTCAAACCACTGACTATCATGATGTAGACTTTAGGATTGCTAATTGTAAGTACGATAATTGATAACATTAACGATCAACCATCGATTAATCATAATTAAAATGTAATGTAAAACAAACTATAGAAATCTTATAGGACTCTTCGTTCCTGCAATATTATAGCCGAAACCGCAGTAAAACGTTACAGGGCTAAATGCTGTTCCTGTCCCAGACACCTTTTTTATGGTCTTCGACAACTCCCCGATCCTTGCCAAATCACTGCTCGCTCCAGTCACCGAGCAGTTCGGAGACGCATCTTTGCTAGTCTTTGAGTTGTCCCAGTCGCTTCGATTTCTTTCTGGCATGCTTGATATTTTTGTTTGTCATAAGGGGTTCTGTAGCCATTGACAGCGCAGAAGTTTTAGAGTATACATTTAAAATCGGCACGGATACTGGCAGTATTTTATTTCGTAGTACACACAAGAACAGTCCCCAAAACGCATGCACAATATGTATAATTATGCAGTATACTCAACAAGCGAGTGCATGAGGAAGAGGGATTGATTGTTTTTATCTATCCCAGAGATCCGTGCAATAAGTTGGCATTTTAAGGGGAAAAGCAACCGTTGTTGAACAGTTAGTCCTTAAGCTGGCTAGTAACTACAATATGCAACAGCAAAACCAAACCAAATCTAGACACTAATGGTTTTAGTTTGACAGAATCAAATGCACTTTTGAGTTTGTCAGCTTTAACACTGCCAATGTCATCTTGAGGGGCTGATGTAGCACATACCATTTGCTGCTGTGACAACATCTGTCTTGGAAAACAGTCACTGATGGGGGTAGCTGCAACGGATTCCTCCCGGGTCTCATCACTTTTGGTGGATCATGAACATGTAGCTGGCTGTCAGCTTCTGTCATAACGTTAATGCTAGCAGCACTACGTTAGCAGACTCTATGCTGATGTGGCTTCTGTCATAACGTCAATGCTAGCAGCACTATGTTAGCACACTCTATGCTGATGTGGCTTTCGGCAGAATTCAAATTTCTGTCCCCTGGTGGCGCTTAATTGAAAATATACAATTCTACTCATTGTGAGAATATAATGGGAAACAACCCGGTGTTTGTTTTTCAGATCTTGATTGTAGGGATTAAATTCTTAACGATGAATTAATCAACTGTCCTGCAACGCAGCGACTTAGTTAGCCCACTACACTGTGTGACTGTTGTGACTGTTTCTCAGGAGGAGGCGGAAATCCAGGCAGAGCTGGAACGGTTAGAGAGAGTCAGGAACCTTCACATCAGAGAGCTGAAGAGGATCAACAACGAAGACAGCTCATCGTAAGTCCAGGACAGGAACGGGTGACGTGGGAAGGGGTGACCGACTGGCCCAGTCCTCCCTGAGGCCAATCACTGTAGCTACGCTGTGGCTGACTGGCCCATCCACAAACTGCTTTCTAGTGTTAAAAAGATGTGGTTGCAGCTGTAGACTTAGTAAACCATTTAGGTTGGTTGTAGGAAGCAGCTGGTTCAGCATGTTTTTGTCTGTCAGGTTTAAAGACCACCCCACTCTGAACGAGAGGTACTTACTGCTGCATCTGCTGGGCAGAGGAGGCTTCAGTGAAGTCTATAAGGTACTGGTTAACTACAGGGATATGTTTGTGAAGGACTACTGAGATATCCTCTATCCCTTCTGTAACTGTGGTTGTGTATCTGTGTGTTCAGGCATTTGACCTGTTTGAGCAGCGCTACGCCGCTGTTAAGATCCATCAACTCAACAAGAACTGGAGAGAGGAGAAGAAGGAGAACTACCACAAGTACGATCTGAGTCAGTCGGATGATTTGGACACCTGATTTAACCAGAGGTTGAGTTCTTAAACTCCTTGTCTCTTGTTTTTCCAGACATGCCTGTAGAGAGTACCGGATACACAAACAACTGGACCATCCCAGAATAGTCAAACTCTACGACTACTTTTCCCTAGATACAGACACGTAAGGGACTTTCTTAGCACACGGACTTCTTTTACATCAGTGCAGATGGAGGAAAGATGTGGGAGGAGTTTGCACTGTTGGAATGCCTGGTAGGTTGATGGAACTCCTTGTCCCCTGGCTTTGTCTCCGCCTCCAGGTTCTGTACCGTTCTAGAGTTCTGTGAAGGCAACGATTTGGACTTCTACCTGAAACAGAACAAGCTGATGTCCGAGAAGGAGACGCGGTCTATCGTTATGCAGATAGTCAACGCCTTGCGATACCTCAACGAGATCAAACCTCCTATCATACACTATGACCTCAAACCAGGTACACAAACACACACACACACACACACACACAATTTGCATAGGTAACACAAGCATATTGACCAGCCACACTGTTAATGTTTATGTAGGTAACATATTGCTGGTGGATGGGACTGCTTGTGGAGAGATAAAGATCACAGATTTTGGACTGTCTAAGATCATGGATGATGACAACTATGGAGTAGATGGGATGGACCTCACCTCGCAGGGAGCAGGCACATACTGGTAACACACACACACACACACACACACACACACACACTGGGGCAGTGATTTGTCTCGGGTATGTAGCTGTCTCCATGTTCACTATTACCCTCGTGCAGGTACCTACCTCCAGAGTGTTTTGTAGTGGGTAAGGAGCCTCCTAAGATTTCTAACAAGGTGGACGTCTGGTCTGTTGGGGTTATCTTCTTCCAGTGCCTCTATGGGCGGAAGGTAAGCACACTTTAGCATAACTATTAGGACCCCTTTTAAAATGGCACTGACTGGTTGTCCAAACCATCTGACACTTCGGTTGTGCTTGTTGCTCTGTGTTTTGTGATCCTGCAGCCATTTGGCCACAACCAGTCACAGCAGGACATCCTTCAGGAGAACACAATCCTCAAGGCCACTGAGGTCCAATTCCCTGCCAAGCCCCAGGCCAGCACAGAAGCCAAGGTGACACAGAAACAAACGGGCTAGCAGGTCAAAGTGACTAATACTAGTGTCCCTCTGACTCAGTTCACTGAAATGTACTCATCGGGACATGTCTAAATATGACTAATACAGATTAATCTTGAGAAGCTTGTCTGTATTCTATTTGAGAAAAACAGGGCAAACTGTATGTCAAAACATTGAAATCCAATCATTAATAATACTGGACACATTTTTTCAAAATGTTTGCTTAAAAACAATTTTTCTTTTGGGATTATGATAAACCCCTTCAAAGTTAAAACAAAAATAATTTCCCATTGACTGTATCGCGTAGACATTTTGAGAAACAGGAAATTAAGTTGTATTGACTATAACATGTTTAATTGCATATTTGACAAAGCAGAGCTCATATGCTTTTTGTACAAGTCCAGTCATGGTGCATCTTTAATGCATAAGTGTGTACTTCCCACAAATGTAGCAGAACATATCACAGCTGTTACGAAATTGGCGAGACACTTCTGCTGTCACCAATCATACTATATGAAATGTATAATTGGCTTACTTGTTCTATAGTTTGCATAGATATTGAAACAATCACATTAAATTACAAACAAACTGATATCAACATTACATTTTAGTAATTTAGCTGATGCTCTTATCCAGAGCGACTTACAGTAGGTACAGGAACATTCCCTGGAATCGAACCGGAAACCTTGCGACTACAAACAAGTCCAACTCCCTATCCACTGAGCCATCAGGCAACATCCATCCAGACATACCCAAACATCAATTCCACAAATGTTATGCAACCTGCCTAGAGCACATGCCTGGACATACCTGAGCTACACAAAGCATCTATAATGTGAGAAAAATATTAAGACTTAATATGAGAGGTTAATTTAGTTGATTTCTGTGATTAACAGCCAAACATCTATAGGATTACACTCAAAAGTATTCAAGAAGCTAAATCTGTGTCAAGTGTAATTAACTTATTCTTTCTATATTATGACATTCAGTTATTAATTCAGTTTGGGTTAAAAATGACAAATTTACCAATGTGGCAGTTATGGAAGAGGTTAAAGGTACTTTGAAATTAAGTGCCATTCTGTCATGGACAATTACCACTAGGTGTGATGATTTTTTCACCATGCCTGTGAGGACACTGTTCAGTCTAAACCTCTGAGTAAATCATCTGTATCTTTTGAATTATGACAATGTTTTTATCATCTTATGGTTACCATCTATATTTTATAGGTAAACTAACGTGTCTTTCTCCATCAGGCATTTATCCGGCGGTGTTTGGCTTACCGTAAAGAGGATCGTTTTGATGTTCACCAGCTGGGCACTGACACATACCTTCTCCCTCACATGAGACGCTCCAACTCCTCCGGCTCCCTTCAGCCCGCCTCCTCCTCAATCTCTTCATACTGACTGGCTGAAGGACATGACTGACAGGCGTAACAGCCAATCCTGGAGCAGAATTTATCCTAATACGGGAAATGAAGTCGCATTGGGTATTCTGAATTCCCTAGCTGTGAATGGATCAGGGTTGTGAATTTGTTTGGCTGAATAAGTGGTAATGGAATGGATGGCGAGGGAACGTGAGAGATTAGGCGAGTGAGGTGTAGACACTGCGCGTGGCCAAGTACCTTTGCAGAAATGTTGCCATGTGTTGTGATCTTGAACACAAACACGGCAGTAACATCGAGAGATGTGTGGAGAAATTGAGAGGACGCTCTACCCTTTGTGCATGCCATCGGACAGGCTAGTCTGTTGCCATGGGGACATAATAGATGAGGGCTAAGCCACACCCATTGCTTGTGCTGGACTGGACTCTTCTTGGTAGAGAGGGGAAACAAAAAAGCACCAATGTTTATTGGAATCCCTTCCATCTACTCTTAAACAGCCACTGCAAGGGACAGAAGCCCGTTCCCACATAGACCACTAGACTGTACTGTAGGAAGCACTTCATGTAGCTCTGAAAGGATTACATATGTATTACCAAATATGGCCGCCTTCTGATGGAACGGCTTGGTGGAACGTTCTTTGTTCTGCTCACATCTGTGCAGTCCGTTCAGCCATACACAAGTACGATGGTGCTAGATGTCAATCTGGGACGGGGCTTGAATCACCAATGCAGAGCATCAGATCATTGACCCACATTCAACCTAACCTAAATTGCACTTAAAATCAAAATGATTTGGTTTCATGGACACGGCTTCTTGACATAGTCATGGACTTACGTAAGGCTATGCTTCAGTTTCACACAGTCGGCTGGAATTGTCATCTAATGTCCATGGAGTCACATTTTTAGATCTTGAATCAATAATTAAACCAACTGGATTAAAACGATCTGGCTGTGTGAATCAAGGTAGTGTTAGTCTGTTCTAGTCCTCTGTGGATCTGTAGATGTGGTAAAGAGGTCAATGGAACTCAACCAAAACAACAAAAGTACTGTGGAATCGCATGGGGGGGGAAAGAGAATATTATTTGTATGTATATTTTACACTGATACAGTAGAAATCTGTATGAATCAACTGCATTATAGGTAATAAGAGCTGAATAGCACCACATTTCTGAACGTTAGTGGTGCTACCAACTTGTAAGAAAGGGAGATAGCATCTAGTAGTCACAGTAGGAAAGGGACAACTTATAAATGTTATGCTGCGAAAAACAACCAAATGTCTCAGTATTGGACATTAGCATGTTAAGGAAAAAAAACACGTCAGGCTTGCAGAATATCCAGTTGGTTACTGCAGATATCCTAACTGTCCAGCTGTCCCCGCGGTCTGCTTTCCATCAACCTATTGTCCTGTCTGTCCCTCTACATGGTGCTGAGTGCTGGACTCTTGACTGTTTGTCAGAACACATCGTAATTATGAGGATATACTGTATCATAAAGCTTGAGGTTTCAATACAGGAACCAATTGGGAAAATTCAGTGTACATTATGTGTAGGAGTGACATATCTGCCATCTCAGTCTGTACAGTGTCTCATCGCTCAGGATCTAGTTAACGCTCACCAGTGCTTTGTTTGCACCTGTTGTCTCCTCACACGGATGAAAGAAAACATATTGTCTGTTTTGTTATCTAATCCTGACCTAACCCTATTTTCCACATTGCCTTGAATTATATCCTTCTATTTTGTTTTGCCTTCTATTCACTCGTAATATTGTATGTTTTTTGTGGGGAAACGATCGGTGCAAACACAGAGCACATGTGATCGTTGAAGGAGTCTGACCATTGGTTTCTCTGTTCTCCTTGTTCATTTGTGCTGTAAAAGGCATTTTTATTTTGCTGCTATATAGATGTTGCTTTTTAGTTAGTTGAAATCTGTATTAATGTGCCTCAGGTACAGATAGTGCAGACCTGTGGGAAGATGGACAATCTCTTGGATACTGATGTGGAAATCTTTCAGAAAACCTACGAAGTGTTCACTCTCACGGTGGTGAAAATAATATTGCTTCTGTATGCCAGGAGACCCAATAACATCAAACTGTTTTACCACGGCGATTGTTAGTTGTCTGGAAACCATGTGTCATATATAGAGTTATATAATAGTGTTCATATGAAGGACAAGCCCAGTTAGTGGAGGCTGTGTTTCGTTCAGCAACACTCTACAGTCATAAGGTGTGTGTAACACTGTCATAACAATGAAATGACGCGTTTCATGAGGGGATCATCCTGTCGGTGTTACTGATATGGCACTGTCATATTGGTTATGTACTGTAAGTGTTTTTTAAAGCAACTGTCCAGTGAAATCTCACTTGTATATTCTGTTAATTTTTACCCAAATAACATTGACTAATCTTGTAAACATATCGCCATAGCCTACAAATACATTTCCAATTGCTTTCCAAATATGCCCTTAAACGTTTTTTGTTTTGTTTTTTTTTCCTCCCAGAGGAAGTTCAGAAGACCAACCGGTGAAGTTTTCATCTTTTTAATGTGCACTGTAGACTCACAGCATTGCAGCACAGAGAAGCAGGTCTTTAACATTGAGTTTTAATCGTTCCGTTCAATCCAGGTTACTGGATAGCTTTGTGGTTCACTTGTATGTTTCATTTGATTAAGACCACCTGCGGAATTAATTCCCAATCAACAGTGGAAAGCTGTTCTTACATGTCACTTAAATTGTAATGCTGAACTTACAATGTATCGATTGAATTGAAAGACTACTGCTGTCATTATTTATAGGTAATTTTTCATAGAAACTAGTAAGCACTGGACGGTTACTTTACTAAGTAAAGTGTTACCTAGATTGGATGACAAAAAAAATTCAGAATGGGCATATTATGAACATGATGGCAGATTAGCAGACCGTTACAGACAAGCCACAGTAGATGTTAACACCATGTAAACTGGTTTTGTTACTGATACATACAGCACAGATACATGTCAGATCATAGAATGGATCGTAGGCAATGTCAGGTCTTGCCATTCATATGCAATAAAGATTGCCTTACAAGTCCTACCAAAGTCATCGCCTTTTTGTTTGTGTGCATAATGTCTTTCACAATACATTGGTGTAACTAGGAACCAAGGTTAAAAAGGAATTCCCAGCTGACAAGAGCATGGCAGACATAAGATGTAAATTAAAAACGCAATCTGTTACTTTTTGCAATTAACAAAATGCTTTAAATGTCATATTTTAGCTTGGATGTGTAATATGCTGTATATATTTATGTACACAACCTCTAAGTTAAGCACTGTCATGCCTCTGTTAGCCTTGAAATTGTAAGATTGTCAGGTGGTTTAGATGATGTTGGGCACTAGTAATGTACATGTTTTTTGGGGACCACTTTTAATGCAATAGCCTCAGATTTACAACCAGTGGCCAAAACCATGTACTTGCATCTTTATTGAACACCGGAAATGCACCCTATATTCCACTGCTTGTTTGCTTCTAAAGCAAAGCAGAGTCGGGCCTGGTTAGTCTCTGAATGGGAGACCAATGCTGCTGGAAGTGGTGTTGGAGGGCCAGTAGGGGGCACTCTTCCCTCTGGTCTAAAGATCAGTCCCAATGCCCCAGGGTAGTGATGGGGACATCTGTCCTGCGTAGGGTGCCATCTTCCAGATGGGATGTTAAACGGGTGTATGGACTCTGTGGTCAGTAAAGATCCCATGGCACTATTTGTAAGAGCAGGGGAGTTAAGCCTGGTGTTCTGGATACATTTCTAATCTGGCCCTCATGGCAACCTAATCATCCCCAGCAGTTGCTGCAAATGAGAATATGTTCTCATTCAACTTTCCTGGTAAAATAAAGGTAAACTAACTGCCCTTATTGCCTAGTTAAAATACCCTCCTCACCTCTGTCACTTATAGGAAAGATCAATGCTGTAATAATGAATAGTTTGCCCAAATTCCTGTATCTTTTTCAGTCTATACCATCGTTCTTTCCCAAGTCTTTTAAGTTAATCAGGCTGTTGCTTCATTCATTTTTGGGAGTGAAGGTAACAGTGTCAGAAGGTCTTTACTTCAGAGATGCAAATTCAGTGGAGGGCTTGCTCTTCCCAACTTGATTATTATTGGGCCGCCAACTTTCAGAAGCTCCTATTCATAATGCATTCTCTAGAACCTTGGCGCCACCTAGAGGGTCTGTCTTGTACTGCTACATCTCTTCCTGCTTTACTGCGCTCTGTCTTTGGGCACAATGCTAAAAATATTTTCACCTGAGCCTCCGATTGGCTTTAACAGAACACCCTACCCATCAATATTGTGTTAAGTAAAAATAAATAGGCATCAATAAATATAAAAACATGAGACCAAAATAAAAAAGAAAGTGGTTTGATCCTGACTGGCTTCTCTGACTTTGCCCTCCAGCCTTGGCATAGGCCTGCCTGGGATTTAGGATAGATGAATTTGATTATGTATGTTGCCACGTTGCTCGCAGCGACTCCTTGTGTCCAGAACAGGCACCTGTAAATTCTATCGCGGAAGTATAGTTGAACATTATCATCCTGTGCATTATCTGACTAAAGCAGTGGTCCTCAAACCCTTCCATGGAGGGCCTAGTGTATGCAGGTTTTTGCTTTGCTTTTACCTTATACAAGCCTGATGGAGTAGCTCACTAATTGGTTAGGCTCTCACCACACCTGGCAGTCTAGATCCTAATTATTCTCTAATTGAAAGGAAAGACCAAAAACCAGCATACACTAGGCCCTCCATGGAAGGGTTTGAGGAACACTGGACTAAAGGCTTCTGTGACTAAATAGCTAGCTATACTAAACTTAATGTATGTTATCAAAATATAGCATGTTATAGGTATGCTGTCTAATGACATGCATTCAATAATTATTAAAAAAGTTATGAGTATACATACAAATTTTGCTAACCTTAAGACTGTGAAACATGCTTAAAAGCGTGGTTCATAAGTAATTATCTTGAAAGTTGCATACAGCACGGGTGTCAAACCAGATCCACAAAGGGCCTAGTGTCTGCAGGTTTTCGCTTTTACCTTGTACCTGAATGATTGAATGTCACTAATTGTTTAGGATCTCGCCTCACCTGGCAGTCTACGTCTTAATTGGGCTCTAATTGAAAGGAAAGACCAAAAACCAGCATACACTCGGCCCTCCGTGGAACCGGTTTGACACCTGTGGCATACAGTTTTCAGGGGTGTCAAACCGGTTCCACATAGGGCCTAGTGTATGCAGGTTTTTGCTTTTACCTTGTACCTGACTGATTAGGTCACTAATTGGTTAGGATCTCCCATCACCTGGCAGTCTAGATCTTAATTGGGCTCTGATTGAAAGGAAAGACCAAAAACCAGCATACACTAGGCCCTCCGTGGAACCGGTTTGACGCCTGTGCAGTATATGTTCCATGTTTTACTTGTTGGGGAGGGATTGTTGTAGGCTACAACACAACATTCCTACCTTAACATTTACAAAGGCAACGCAGATTCTCCCATTAGCAATCCAATAAAGAATAAACAAAGCACGAGCGAATCATTTAAATTAATAAAATCTGAAAAAACGCTTTGACGACCATTTCAAGGTGCACCCCAGAGGAAAAATAAAAGTTGCAACGTCCTCCTCAATTTCTGACCAGGCTAGCCGAACGGTCCCAGAAAGTTAGCTAAACTATCAGTTTATGAACTTCGTTTGAGCAAAAGCGTTTATGTAAAAGAATAATAGTTAGCACAAAAGTGGTTGCCCAGCTGAATGCGATTTAAGTGAGTGTTTTCTATAACGCGGGCATGTGAAGCTAAACTCCGTCCATGCACCACCTGTCTGTCTTTTTCTCAAAACATCGTGAGTTTTACATAATCATTACAATGATACAGTCCTCTGCATTCCAACAGGCTAATGTGATATGCAAAATAATATCTTAAAACAAGTAGTCTAATTTACAAAATACAAACATTAACATTTTACTGGGAACTTAATTGAATATGACAAAAACACGCACGAATAAATCATTGTGTAAAATTCCATTGGCTTTATTGCTCGAGTATGTAATCGGGATATTTTCCAAGGTGTCACACAGCGCCATTGTGTGGCAAAATTGCCGCACGGCGCCTTCTATTTCCGACATCTTTCTGGCCATGCAAGAGGACCGGTAACACAGCGATTAATACACGATTTTAAAATTATACTGTACCTCACCCACAAATATTTTATAATTATAATTATGACGCCATCTTAATTTTGGTCCACCGCCGCACGGTCATCTAGGAATCTATCACTCAAACAGCATTGAAGTATTTGGTTTAAACCAAAAGGTGGGTCGAGGCATAGAGTCACAAACATGCCTACTAATTTGAGAACACAAATGTGGTGCAAAATAATGCATTTTTCATTCCTCAACAAAAAACAATTATCAAGCAGTTTAACAAAATGTATATATGAAGCAAAATCGAACTAGAATGTATGGAATTACTTACAGGGGTTTGCAAGGTTATATAAAAAAATATCCCAGTTGATGTACAGAAGACCATTGGAATTTAATCTGAAAATGAAACAACCTGGGACATGTAGCCACTCTACCCCACCTGTCCAGCATTCATTCCTGGCTCCACATTTTCAAATGACTACCATCTGAATGGGCCAGTCTCACCGTTGTTTCAGTTCCTCCTAGCTAAATAAATACGAGAGCGAACGAGACAGAGAGAAACCCGTAGTTTTGGTTCTGCGTCTAAGGATCCTCCTGTGTTACGACGTTGTCGCCGTGGTGGCCTGTGATTCCGTAGTCTCCGTATGGACGGTTTCTGAGTGGATGGCTGTTTCTGTCATGGTGGTGTTATTGTTACTGCCTGTCACGGTAGAGGGTGCTGTGGACAAAGCTGTGGCTTTCTGTTGGATCTGCTCTGGGGCTAGGTTCACTGTGGGAAGGCTGAGGGGGGTGAAGGTGGAAAGGTCGACAGGGGGAAGAGATGTTACTCCCGGGAGCAAAGGGGGAAAATGAGGCATGGGAGGGAGGGGGGAAACACTCGGCAGGTTCAGAGGAGGCAGAGCCAGATGAGGGAAACCTGGAACAGAAGAGGGGCAGATGAGACAGATTTGTAGGTTAACGAAGAAGCCCGAAAGTATACATGTCTACTGCCATTTCTCCAGACTGCAAAGCCTGTTCTAGCCTTGATGCTAGAAATTCACTCTTCTATGAACAATAATTCTGTGGACCTGCAAGTCCTGTTGCTGTGTCGACCTGGATTCAACTAATCCTCTGAATCCTAAACACCTGTTGTTCTGGAGCTTGCTCATACCTGCTAGCGATACAGCGCTGAGGTCTGGTAATGCAGTCAGGTCCAGGTTGGGGAGGTTTGGAAAAGGCAGGCCAGACGGTAAGGAAGCCATGCCTACAATAAAACCCAAACTGAATGTAAAGGTCTGTGTGGAAAACTATACATTTAGCAAGTTTTAATGCTTTAAATTTGATACTAGAATTCAGAAGAGAGGCGTGTGCTGACTTGATGCCGTGGTGGCAGGGTTGAAAGTCGTGGAGGAGGGGTTTATGAGGCTGGCAGAGGCTGGTAGTAGGGGAACGGTTGGGAGACCTGGGGAGGAGGGACAGAGAACAGCGATCTATGCAGAGCCATTGCAGACGTTTTACAACACTTTGATACCATATTTTATCAGAGGAAGAAAGATAGGAGCTACCCGTCTGAAGCTCACTGTGGATGGCGGCGGGGGCTGAGTTGATTGACAAGCCAGTCAGCGAATTCTCAAGCCCCATGGAGAGAGAAGGCAGGACAGGAGGTGGAGTTACAGCAGAGAGCTGGACCTGAGTGGGTGGGAGACAAGGCAAAAAGAATAAACATGAGGGGAAGTGAATTAATAGGCCAAGTGCATTTATAATTCTCACCCGGGAGGGAAAGTCTCACAAACAGAATGTGCTCCTCATAATAACCTACCCTTAGTGGGAATAATACCCTGAGATATAAAAACATATCCAAAGCTTTGCAAATGCTAGTCAGTACTGTTCAAACACTTATTAAGTAGTGGAAGATTCTGGGATCTCTTGATAGGCCAAGGTCAAGTAGACCAAACAAGATTTCAGCCAAAACTGCCAGAAGAATTGTTCAGAATACAAAGAAAAACTGACAGGTAACCTCGGGAAACATACAGGCTGCTCTGGAAAGACTGTGGTTGTTTCAAAGAGCACAATACGATGATATCTGAACAAAAATTAGATCAAGTTGGTCAAGTTGCCAGAAAGAAGCCTTTACTGCACCAGTGCCACAAAAAAGCGTGGTTGTCATTTTGCCAAGTCAAATGGGCAGCTATACCACCTGTAAGAATTTGGGGCCTCAGACAACTACAATAAATGAAGGCATGTTGTCATTAATGCAAAAACGGGCAGTACACCATATTGAGAAATGAGGGTATGCTGATTTTTTAACAGGGTTCATTATTTTCTTTTTTGCCATGTTTTGTTTTATGATTGTGTCATTCTGTTATGACCCACAGTTGAATATGAATACCATGAGAAAAAAATAAACGTTTTGCCTGCTCACTGATTTTTACCAATTCTCAAGGGGTATGCAAACATTTGAGCACAACTGTACCTTGCACAGAGACTGTACTATTTTGAGACTGTGGCTAAAGTTGCTACCTCTAGGTCCAATATATGAGGCTGCTGAAGAAGTATTACAAGACAGTCATTTAATACTAACAGTCCCAGCAGCTGTTTACGGGTTCTGGTGGGGACAGTTTCCAGGTGGATACTAACCTCTGTGAATCCGTCCTTGAGCGGGCTGAGGGGCTCACCACTGGGAATGTGACCCGGAAAACTGATCTTCTTCCCCTCCTCGAATGGCCGGGTGGGAATTCTGTGCAGGTATCCATATCCTATCCCACATCCTAGGCTGTGGGGGGGAAACGGAAGGTAGTGTCATTGCGGCATCATGCATCATCAGGCTGGTAGGTGTGTGTGTGTGTGTGTGTGCGCGCGCATTACCTGCCCTCCCCTCCCCAGCCACTGTTTGGGGTGATCACCACCTCTCTGCAGTTGTCTGTGTCTGTGTTGTAGACGTACAGCTTCAGTCCCTTCCCCTCATGGGTCTCGATCAGAGAAAACAGGTCCTCTGACTGAGAGGGAACGAGTTCCAAAGGAGGAAAATATAGAGATCAAGTTGAAACTGGCTATATTGGGAATCTCACAGATGTCACGATGTAGTCGTGTCAGTAAACACACCTCATTCATTACGGTGTCGGCTCCGATGATGTAATCAGTGTGAGGCCGCAGGCCAGCCAGGGCTGCGGGAGAGTTAGGCTCCACCTCCTGAGAGAGAGGGGGCCCTGGGTTAATCATATCTTGATCAACAGATTCCATTGGGTTTTTATGTCCTGCCTCCGAACAGATTCTGAGATAACATGAGATTAACCACATTAACCAGCTCCACTCTGAACTTAAATCTAGGATCGGCTTCCGATACCATAACAAGGAGTCTTTCACTCCTCCTGCCAAACATTCAATTGTGATAATGACCAAAACTAGACTTCGGTGATGTCATTTACAGAACTGCCTCAAACACTCTCCTTAGGAAACTACATGTAGTATACTTGTAATATATATATATAATACCTTTTTTAACAAGCAATAACAGATACGGTTATTTGAAGGTTCCACTGTTTCATAGCAGTTACAAAAAAAGTATGATTCTACATGATTACCCAACACTAACTGCATCAAACAGCCAACAAAGCCTTAATCTACATCAGGGAATTCTCAATCAATTAAAACCTTTTAAACCTCAAATCTGCTCTTCTAGAAAATGTTCTTTTTATATACATATATTGATAGTTTGCTTTAAAATCAGCAAAGTAGAAAAATTGGTGTCAGTTCCAATGTTGTGCTTCCATGTAGAGCAATGCTGTAGCCTGCCTACCAATAAGGACATATTATCACCTGCCATTTCATTAGGTACAACTGTTCAACCGCTCATTACCGCAAATATCTAATCAGCCAATCAAGTGGCAGCAAGTCAACGCATGTAAACATGGTCAAGACAATCTGCTGAAGTTCAAACCGAGCAAGGGAGAAGAAAGGTGATTTAAGTGTCTTTGAACGTGGCATGGTTGTTGGTGCCAGACGGGCTGGTTTGAATATTTCAGAAAGTGCTGATCTAATGGGATTTTCCCACACAAACATCTCTAGGGTTTACAGAAAATGGTCCGAATGTGAAAATATCTATTGAGCAGCAGTTCTCTGGGCGAAAATGCCTTGTTGATGGCAGCAGTCAGAGGAGAATGGCCAGACTTGTTTCGAGTTGATGGAAAGTCAACAGTAACTCAAGTAACCACTGGTTACAACAAAGGTATGCAGAAGAGCATCTCAAAACACAACATGTCGAACCTTGAAGCAGACCAGCCCACCAAAACTGGACAATTGAAGATTAGAAAAACGTTGCCTGGTCTGATGAGTCTCAATTTCTGCTGGGACATTCAAATGGCAGAATTTGGCATAAACAACATGAATCCATCCTGCCTTGTATCAATGCTTCAAGCTGGTGGTGGTGTAATGGTTTGGTGAAATATTCTTGGCACACTTTGTGCCCCTTAGTAACAACGGAGCATCATTTGAATGCCACAGCCTACCTGAGTAATATTGCTGACCATGTCCATCCCTTTATGACCATAGTGTACCCATCTTCTAATGGCTACTTCCGGCAGGATAACAACACCATGTCAAAAATCTCACAACATATCAAACTGGATTCTTGAAGATGACAATGAGCTCACTGTACTCAAATGGCCTCCACAGCCACCAGATCTCAATCCGATTGAGCACCTTTGGGATGTGGTAGAATAGGAGATTTGCATCATGGATGCTTAGCCGTCAAATCTGCAGCAACTGGTGATGCAATAGTGTTAACATGGACCAAAATCTCAGGGGAATGTTTCCAGCACCTTGTTGAATCTATGCCACAAAGAATGAAGGCAGATATGATGGTGAAATGGGGGTCCAAACCAGTAATAGCAAGGTACGCCTAATGAATTGGACAGTGCATAATTACCAGTACAGTATTTTTAAAGGGTAAGCAGATAGTTTTATTAAATGCTGTATCTGGAATAGACAGTGTTTCGGAAGGATGAAAACAATTAACTATTTGTGAATCTGTCAGCAGAACCTATAGATTCATCCATTTTGCATCTACTTTTAAATTATTAATTAAATAATTAATTACTTACTAGCTTATTATAAACCATGGTATCTATAAGAGTGCAAATTGTAAAATGCTTGTCAACTAATGAAATATATCTATATATCTATATCTATGATGCCCCTGACACCAGTTCCCTTTTAAAAATCGTTGTTAAATTAGGTACAGCTATTGGCTACCCACCAGCACATGCCAGACATTCTCATTGGCTCCTTCAAAGCTGCAGAAGCGAATGGAGACCCCAAGCAGGCCCTGGCCGCCCCAGAGGTTGCTAGGGGTGACAGTGGACTCCCTGAGCTCCAGCGTCTTGGAGGAGTACACCAGCATTCTCAGTGGCTTCTCCACACTGGCCTTCAGCAGGTCCTTCAGTGTGTCATTGTCCTTGTTCTGGAACAAAGACACAATCATTTCTACAACTACAATGATTAGAATGGACATTCATTACAGCTGTACATTACCAGGCTTATAGTCAGTAGATGTGCATTAGGGCTGTTGTAAACAGTCAAAATGTAAAAATGTTCAAATGTGGGAGGACCGCGTGGCGTAGAGGGCTTAGTCACTGCATTGCAGAACAGTGTACGTCACGATGGTCATGGGTTCGAGCCTGACCATGCGTTCGAGCCTGACCATGGGTTCTCTGACTTTCCCGGGTACTCCAGCACTAGGCAGTGCAAAATTGGCATAGCGCTGCCAATAGATGCTTCTGTGTTGGGTGAACAGTGTGAAAAGAATCGGTGGCTAGGGTGACATGTGGTTGGATGATTCATGTGCATGCCCCTTTTCATCCCACAGAGCTGTACAAGGAGTTGTGGAGCTGCTGACAAGGCGTGTTAGAGAGGTGAATTTGGGAAAATCGGGGGGGGGATCACAATGTTCGAATGTGCATTTCCCATGCAAAAATAAATGTTTAAAATCAACTAAATCCACAGAGCTTTTCTGATGCTTTAAGCACACACTGAATGATTACATTTTACTGCGCATATAACTGGTCCCATGTAGCTCGCTTGGTAAGACCATGGCACTTGTAACATCAACATGCGTTTCCCATGGGGCTCAGAATGAGAAAGTATGAAAATGTATCCACTTAATACTGTAAGTTGCTCTGGATGAAAGCACTTGCTAATCGATGTAAATATAAACAAAACTTATGACTCTACTCCCTCATGTATATCGTATCATTCCCCAGAGCATTTAACACCTTTGAGGACTCCTTCACGTAGTGCAGTAGTCTAATTCCCTGTCTCACAGCACAACTACGTCACACTGGCCAAGGTTTTTTACCCTGGTTGCAGCATTCTGACAATGCCTTGTGGTCCAGGTTGGAGCAAATTGATACAGGGCTGCCCGGGGTGGATGAGTGGATAGTCGGACGGGCGTACCTCGCCATGTTGCACTCAAGAGACTCATTGTGTTAAGTTGATCACCTGAAAATTAAATTGTGGTTGCATTGTTCAAGAATGTGTAGCCTCCCACATGTATCAAATTGCCTTCCATATTGAATGGGCAGTGGGACTAGAATCAGACTGGCTGGTTGACCCACGCTTAAAGGAAGCATGTGATCAATATTTTACCGTGCCGCAATTGCAAACTAGACCTAATAAATCTTTGGTTCAACAAGCACATAAACAAGATATCTTTGACTTATTAAAACTATAGGTATTGGTCTCAAATTCTAAAATACAATATTGTAGTTTTTTAATTCAGCATCACAGGCAAATCCATTTAAAACCATATTACAACTCTCCCCTTTTGATTGACAACCCATGACCTAGTGAAACTCATTACCAGTCTTTCATTGTTGATGGAGACAATGAAATCAAAGAACGGCTCCAGTCCTGCCCGGTGTCCTGGAGAGTTTTCCTGAACCTGAGAAAAAGAGGTAGATTATGAGTTAAAAGGGGAGCTGCTGGAACAAGATTTAAATATACTTAAGAGAACTGCCTATGCCATGAGATCCAGCAAGGCGCTGTCTTCTTGGCAGACGTCATAAGAGTTTCTAATGGAGGTAAACGTCTAAGCAACGTTGTTCTATGTATGTTAATGTCATTAACTGCGGGCCATTAGTGAAGTTCACATTATCCTTGAAAATATAGCAGTAACCAGGGCGTATAGGTTTAGGTTATAGGTGAGTAATATGACCAATATGGTGCTGGTTGAATATTTTGTTGTGGGTTGCTACATTAGTAAAGAATATTTGTGAGTGAAAACGTACATCTTTAAATCAAATTTATTTTAAAAGTAACTATTTGCTTTGTTACATTTTACGAAATCACTTAATTTAAATATATTATATTTGATGTGATCACATTGCTCAATATTTTGCGGTGACGTAACACAGTGGGGAACATGTAGGCTTGTCAAAATCAAGACCTGTATTTACCCATAATAAAAAACATTTGATAAAAAAGTAAAATGTTGTTATAATTATTATTCTAGCAGAATATGACACGAATATTAAAGTTAAAATAAACGGGCAATGTCTTATGTTGGCTAGATTGATCTAAAGTCGCAGAAAAGTGTGCTTGTCGTACGAACTGTACATTACTATAGTTCTCAATACTCTACGAACTTCAGACAGAACTCCACCCTCATGAAACGTGTATTACACCAAACACTTGTAATACCAGAATACGGTGGTCTTGATGAGTCTTTGTTTCAAGATCAAATCGATACGCAGAGTCCAAGTCTCTAACAGAATGACATGTTTATGTGAGTACAGTTCTGCAACCTGAATGCTCAGAAAAGCAAGGCTACTCTTGAACTTGCGAGTAGACAATTCAACCCTAATTGATGTTACAGAGGTTGCACTCATACCTTGGTAATTAAGTGGGAAGTTGCACATACAAAGGTTAACATGGTAAAACTCCCAAATGCAACTGTAGTTAAAGCTGAGTAAAACAGCATAATCTACATGTAGGCCGGAATATCAGCCCCGGCCTCAATTTGACGACGAGCCCATAACTAGCTGCTGCTAAGCCAGCGCTCCCAGTAGCGAATATTAGCCAGCTGCCAAGGTACCTAGCACACATTCTTTACAGAAATTAGGAGAAAGCACATACCCGAAGAACATGGTAGCCTTCGGATCCTCCTCCCGGTATCTCTACACTCTGAGATCCCCCCATGACAGCCCCTGCTTTATATTGTGGTTGGAGTTTGTTGTTATTTCCTGGCTCCGGTTAATATTGCTATGCTAACCGGTACACGTCGCCTGTGTTGTTACGTGGCAGCCTACCAGGAAACAGGGTTGATGGGAGTTCTTCAGGATCGCACAGATGGAAAAGCAGGAGTGGGTGTGTACATACCTGAAAATCAAAACGTTTAATGTTTCTCCAAAACGTAGCAAACAATGATATGTAGAGGACTTACCTATTTGTAAGATACATAAAGGGTTAAAGAAAGTATGGAAGATAGTTTCGATGTGGCAGTTAGAAGGCTTAAAGAAGCACTTTCTCCTGAGCATGAATATGAATCATGGCCTTGCTTAGACAAATAAACTATGAAATAACTATTTAATGTTAACACTAAATTATTTCCGAAAATTTTATTTTTTAGATTTTAAAATTATATTTTAAACGTACAATATGTCGTTTTTGGCCGCTAGGGGTCTCTCAATCAAAACAATAGCAAAAGATGTACTTGGATGATGTCGGGATGTAGCGTGGAATAATGGGTTTTGTTATCGTGATCGATGACAACCTTCAAACCTAGCGTCTCCAGCAAAAAAAAGTGTTCACTGTCAAAGTAATGTATTGTTTAAAATATTAGAACTTTATTCACGTTACGTTTGGCGGTTCCCTGGAACTTAAGAGTAACTACAGCAGTCAAAGGTTATATGACGCCATTGACGGAAGACAAAATGAAACGTCCTGTGTCTTCGAATTATATTACAAATTTCTCTGGGTTTGAAAGTTGGTGGAAACATTTAGGATAATGTAAGTACACAACTAAGAAATATATATAATATGGGTGTAGTGATGTTTGCCTTTTTAATGCAAAGTACGTCTTTTGTTATTGTTTTGGAAAACTACATATTGTACCTTTAAGTCACTTAGCAGACACTCTTATCCAGAACGAATTAGAGTAAGTAGAGATATTCACTTGGAGCAGCTTAGGGTAAAGTGACTTGCTCAAGGACAACGATATTTGGCTCACTCAGAAATCAAACTAGCTTAGTTCTGTTCTCCTGTGTGAAATTCTACAGGGTGTTCCTTTAAATGATCAAGGACATTTCCATAAAAATACAAAGTATAGACAAATTTAAACATAACCATGGGTTCCTCGACTATTCCTGGAGCTCCAGCACAAGGCAGCGCAAATTGGCACAGTGCTGCCTGGGATAACGGACAGACCTGTCAGATTAACATACATTGACTCCCTGTGTGCAGATCAGGTGCCTGTAAGATAAATGGCAGTATAAAGTATAGTTGGTGAGTAGGTAAGATTTAATTGTCATTACAGAACCATGACAATGAAGTGCAGTTTAGAATTCCTCCAGCACATATAGAAGTAAAGTTGGTGAATGTGTAATCCATCCACATGTGTACTGACTAAACGCTTCCAGGTTGAATAAGCAGTGTGATAACTAATCAGGCGACATGTGGTTGAAGGAAACAAGTGAGCGCACTGCACCATCCCTCACCTGTCTAAGGTGTTGCGGCGGTGCCAACAAGTTAGGGTTTAGGGAATTTCATCCCTGAAACACAGAAGTCTTGCCAAATTTGGTAAGTTGGTTCATTTAACTGTGTCCATATGATATATAAATTGCTATACCTATAACAAACGAAACTCAGGTATACGCATATCATTATTTCACTTCTTTGAGCTACTGCTGGCAGTTTATATAATACAGGCTCTATATAATACAGACTGTATATAACACAAACCCTATATAACATAGTCTCTACCCATTAATAGACTCTACAGTCGTAGTCAAAAGTTACGAGCATAATGTTGATGATGGCAATTTGCATATACTCCAGAATGTCATGAAGAGTGATCAGATGAATTGCAAAGTCCCTCTTTGCCATGAAAATGAACTTAATCCCCCCAAAAAAACATTTCCACTGCATTTCAGCCCTGCCACAGCTGACATCATTTCAGTGATTATCTCGTTAACACAGGTGAGTGTTGAGAAGGACAAGGCTGGTGATCACTGTCATGCTGACTGAGTTAGATTAACAGACTGGAAGCTTTAAAAGGAGAGTGGTGCTTGAAATCATTGTTCTTCCTCTCAACCATGGTTACCTGCAAGGAATCATTGCTTTGCACAAAAAGGGCTTCACAGGCAAGGATATTGTTGCTAGTAAGATTGCACCTAAATCAACCATTTATCAGATCATCAAGAACTTCAAGGAGAGAGGTTCAATTGTTGTGAAGGTGTCAGGTCGCCCAAGAAAGTCCAGCAAGCGCCAGGACCGTCTCCTAAAGTTGATTCAGCTGTGGGATCGGGGCATCACCAGTGCAGAGCTTGCTCAGGAATGGCAACAGGCAGGTGTGAGTGCATCTGCATGCACAATGAGGTGACGACTTTTGGAGGAAGGCCTGGTGTCAAGAAGGGCAACAAATAAGCCACTTCTCTCCAGGTAAAACATCAGGGACAGACTGATATTCTGCAGAAGGTACAGGGATTGGACTGCTGAATCCCCTTTCCGATTGTTTAGGCCATCTGGAAAACACCTTGTTTGGAGAAGAGTAAAGCATCCTGAGACCATTCATGTGTGGGGTTGCTTCTCAGCGAAAGGAGTGGGCTAACTCACAATTTTGCCTAAGAACACAGCCATGAATAAAGAATGGTATTAACACATCCTCCAACAGCAACTTCTCCCAACCATCCAAGAACAGTTTGGTGATGACCAATGCATTTTCCAACATCGAAGTTTTGGGTCCATGGTCAAGAAACTCAGACATTAATCCCATTGAGAACTTGTGGTGGATCCTCAAGAGGCGGGTGGACAAACAAAAACCCACAAATTCTGACAAACTCCAAGCATTGATCATGCAAGAATGGGCTGCCATCAGTCAGGATGTGACCCAGAAGTTAATTGACAGCATGCCAGGGCGGATTGCTGAGGTCTTGAATAAGAAAGGTCAACCCTGCAAATATTGACTCTCTGCATAAACTTCCATGTAATTGTCAATAAAAGCCTTTTACACTTCTGGAATGCTTACTTCAGTATACCATAGTTCAGTATACCAAAGTAACTACTGAAAAAAGACCTAATAACACTGAAGCAGCAAACTTTGTGGAGACCTTGTGTCATTCTCAGAACTTTTGACCACAACTGTATTTAATACAGAGGACACAGTTTGTTCCAAAATTATTGGACACTGACAAGTTGTTTTTTTTGGCTGTTTACCAAAATATATTAAAGTTACAGTTAAATAATGAATATGGGCTTAAAGTTTAGTCTCTCTAGTTTAAATGTGAGCCACCAAATTGGAGGGTTTAAGAATTATAGCTCTGTAATATGTAGCCCCATCTTTTTCAAGGGACCAAAAGTAATTGGACAATTGACTCAAAAGCTGTTTACCGGACAGGTGTGGGCTGTTCATTTGTTATTTCCTCATCAATTTAGCGGGTAGGTCTGGAGCTGAATCCATGAGTGGCATTTGCATTTGTAATCTGTTGTAGTGCACCTACAACACGCAGTCAAAGAAGCTCTCAATGCAAGTGAAACAGGCCATCCTTAGGCTGCAAAAAAAATAATTCTGAAAGATACAGTCGCATTAATATTAGGAGTGACCAAATCAACAGTTTGGCACATTCTGAGAAAAAAAGAACACACTGGTGATCTCTGCAACACAAAAAGGCCTGGAATTCCAACGAAGACAACAGTAGTGGATCATCGTTGGATCTTTTCAGAAAAACCCCTTCACAACATCCAGCCAAGTGAAGAAAACTCTGCAGGAGGGAGGCATATCTTTATCCAAGTCTACCGTAAAGACTTCACAACAGCAAATATAGAGGGTTCACCACGAGCTGAAAACCATTCATAAGCCTCAAGAATAGAAAGGCCAGATTAGACTTGGCCAGACAAAATATACAAAAGCCAGTCCAGTTCTGGAACAGAATATTTTGAACAGATGAAACTAAGATCAACCTGTACCAGACTGATGGAAAGAAAAAAGTATGGAGAAGGCTGGAACGGCTCATGATCCAAAGCATTCCACATAATCTCTAAACACAGTGGAGGCAATGTGATGGCGTGGGCATGCATGGCTTCAAACGGCCCTGAGTCACTAGTGTTTATTGATGCAACAGAAGCAGACAGAGGTGCAGAAAGTAGGGTTGCTGCAGCACCCCCTGTTGGCAAACTGCAATGATAATAAAATGGTAGCTTATAAATATCTCTGGTTGTTTATGTTCCACAACATTTTATATTTCATGTCTGGGGTGTGGGATGAAGAGGGATAATTTTTGTAATTATTAAACAAAAAATTATTTAATTCATCTTCAGATTTCTCTTGACGCAAATCACGCGATTACGGTTCAGCCTATGCACCATGCACACTCACAGCCCGGCCCACACACAAGTGGCACAACTACTACTATATCAGTGCTACTAGTTAGCAATGTCTCAAAAGAAAATTTTTAGTTGGAAGTATAGTTAATGAGTGTAATCAACCAATGCAAGAGCTGACTAAAGGCTTCACCATCCCAAGGGGTTGCAGAGCTGCAAACAAGGCAGTCAGTGGGAGTTTGATATGAACCTTTGGGGACTGATAACTTATTGTAATTTTGCCAGTTGCATACCAATTGTAATGTGTTTCATGTTACCCATTGCTGATGGCAAAACAACAGAGGTAATCAGATAGGGAACATCAACAATAGATGAGACACAATAAAGCTACGTGATCACCAGGTCCAGTGGATGACCACAATTATCACAATCCTCATCAAAATACAATAGGCAATATTTCAGAGAAATCTGTGAAGAACATGGCAACAGCCTGTACAAGGAAATAACCAGCATACTTGGCTGACTTAAATAGTACAGTATATTGTTTTACAGCCTACATTTGAGGATTCCTGTAACTGATCAATCCCTCACGTTGAAGTGGAAGAACTTTGGCCTGCTCTTAGATGGAGAACTACCTTAAAGTGGAAGAAACAAAATTATAACAAATTTACATTTTATTAGACTACACCTCAAGAAATAACATAGTGTTCTTTATTACATTTTCTAACAAACAATCACAAGGTTGTATGGTGGTTTTAAGGTTTCATATATAATTTTCACCTATATACCTGAATCTACATCATTCCCCAAAATTCTAACTGCATCAGTTTATTCTTATACTTACATTCTTCTATTATATTTCTTTATTCTTACACATGCTGCCAACAATGCCTTACTCTACATCATAGAATTGAATCAAATAGAATCTAATTTTAAAACCTTATATAAAGCTTGTTTGATCAGCCTGATCGTCTTTAAAAAATATTTTGATAAAATATTCATTTTTGTGTCTCTACAATGAAAGTCACTATAAATGGGTCATGCGTGAAAACAAAAATAAGTTCGTAAACCAAAACATTTACGAAAGCGACACAGTATAGCTCAATGAACTGGATTATTTCTGATGAGTTCTCATATGTGTTCTCAAATTATACTTTTGATTAAAACCCTTACCACATCTGAAACAACAAAAGGGCTTCTTATCAGTATGAACACGCATGTGTCTCTGGCGGGCAGACATGCTAATGAACTGCTTTGGACACAAAAAGCAGGCAAATGGGCGCTCACCTGTGTGACAGCGCTCATGTATTTTGACATCCCCTAAAGTTCTAAACATCTTTCCACAGTACATACATATGTGTAAGCGTTTCCCTGTGTGACACATCATGTGCTTGCACAGATCCCCGGACACTAAGAATCCCTTTCCACATACGCTACACAGGTGAGACCGATCCCCTTTGTGCATCTTTAGGTGGCGAACCAATCCATTCCCCTGAGTGAACGACTTCTCACAAACAGAGCATCTGTATGGCCGCTCCCCACTGTGAACACGCAGGTGTAATTTTAAGCAATATGCATTAGAGAACACGTTGCCACACTGGGAACATACATATGTTTTTTTACCCACATCTTCACTGTGGTCTGAGTCATCTTTCAAGTTAGTAACACCATCTACCTGTGTTCTTTCGTCACATTCTACCTCAGGAAGTAATAACTCCTGCTCGTTGTTCCCCTCCGCACCGGGCGCTAAGCCCACTTCCAGTTCTTCACACGCATCCACACTTGACTTGAGAAGGTGGGTTTGAGGGAGTGACAATGTGGACAAGATAGTGTCTTCCAGGCAGTTGTTGAAAACCACAGTATGCTTGTGAGGATGTTTTAGTTGTGTGTGATGCTGCAGCAGGGTTTTTAGCTGCTCAGGGTCAGCATGGGACATCCAGAAGTCATCCAGGCCAGCAGGGGTGCTGTGGAGATAGGAGGCTGTCTGACAGAAATCTGGGACTGACAGTGTCTCTTCAAGTCCTGAGAGAAACCTCCAAACCAGCGTCTGCAGTGCTGTGTCATATGGAGGACCGTAGTGGACTGGGAACACCACCTGAAAGAATATAACAAACAATGAATAAAACAATTAATACAGAATTTAGCACGATGGGGTCCGTGTGGCACAGTGGGCTAAGGCACTGCATTGCAGGACAGTCTTCGTCATGATGGTCATGGGTTCAATCCTGGACCTCCTGAACAAGGTTTTTTGTTGCCAGCGGTTTAGACCTTAATGGCTGTGTGAGTTATTTTGAAGGAACAGCAAATTTACACTATTGTACAAGCTCACAACTTTACATTGTAGCAAAGTGTCATTTCTTCAGTGTTGTCACATGAAAAGTTATAATCAATTATTTAGAAAAATATGAGGGGTGTACTCAATTGTTCAGTGAGATACTGTATGTGAAGCCAAGTTAACGGCATGAAGCCCCCACAAAGTCCCATTGTTGAAAAAACAACATGTGCTGAAGAGGTTACAATTAGCCAAAGAACACATTGACTGACCTAAAGAGAATTGGCGCAACATTTTGTGGACTGATGAAAGCAAGATTGCGGCCTCTAGATACAATGAGAACAAAGAGTTTGTCAGACGACCCCCATGCTCTGAATTCAAGCCACAGTACAGTAAAGGCTGTAAAGCATAGTGGAGCAGGCATCATGACATGGGGATGTTTCTCATACTATGGTGTCAGGCCTAATTATTGCATACCAGGGATCATGGATCAGTTTGAATACACCAAATTACTTCCAAGAGGACATGTTGCCTTATGCCAAAGAGGAAATGCCCTTGAAATAGGTGTTCCAACCAGACAATGACCCCAAACACACCAGTAAGCAAGCAGCATCTTGGATCCAGACCAACAAGATTAAAGTTTTTGAGTGGCCACCCCAATCCCCAGACCTTAATCCAATAGATATCTTGTGGGATGACATAAAAAATGCTGTTTGAGGCAAAACCAAGAAATGCATAGGAACTGTGGAATATAGTCCAATCGTCTTGGGCTTGAATGCCAGAAAATAGTCGGCTGCATGCAACACAGATGTGAAGCAGTTCTCAGGAACTGTGGTTATAATACTAAATATTAGTTCAGTGATTCACAGGATGGCTAAATCTTCTAGCATTTTTCAGTTTACACAGTAAAAATTGAGTTTGTAAAGACAAATGCAGGCACTGCTATTTTTCTGAACAGCATTCCTTTTTCTTAATATTCTGTAAAGTAATACCAAATTTCTTCATGTTTTGATTTGGAATAGACTGTGCAATGTTCCCAATGCATTTCCTTGTATGGAAATAAAAGCTATTATAAGGATTGTGAGCTTTTCTCACTTTTTTGAACAAACTTCTATCATTTCGAACACAACTGTAGCTAATCGCTGCATTGCAGGACATAGCCCACTATGCCATGTGGATCCCCCATTTTCTTCTAAATTTTGTGCTATCCAAAATACAGACTGGTCAATATCCCTACCGTGTGCTAATTGGTGAGCAGAATTCAAACATTAGTCTGACAATGATAAGTACAAGCCATTTACTTTAACGCTGCCGCTATTCAGGGGCCCCATAAATGTATACATTTAATATGCATGCAAATGATACTGGTATTTTCATATAAAGTCTTACTTGGAAGAAGTGTTCCCTCTCAGATGTGTTTTCCAGAAGGGTTCGGATCAGATCTACAAAGCAGGTCACTGCGGTCTCCAACTCATCTCTACACTGTGAAATGTTGACCGTGGAGTACATCGTTACTGTAGACCTTTTAATTTGATCTAGGTGTTTCTGGATAGTTTGAGGGTCTGGTGGGTTTTCACAGCGAAACAACTCTAAAACCATTCTGGTTTGAAGTCCCAAAATGAGTTGGGACCTCTGTCTGAAAGTCAGCAGTCCTGGAACCATCTCTGTCACAACGTTCACAAACTCCTCCAGCTTCCCATAATGCATCGCTTCACCTTGCTGAGCCACATGCCACACGACGGCAGACATCAGGCGAAGCGGTGGGAGCAGGAGGCGGAGAGAGGATAGTGACAGACGTGGTCTTGCCTGCTCTGGTGCAGAATTAATGGGAGGACCTTCATCTAGGCCACTACCAATGAAACATGACTTTAAGCCTTCTACTGCCTCCAGCGAGCAGCTTCTGTTCTCTGCACACTGGACTGTTGCACTGACAGCAGAAGACTGGTCGTCTTTGCAGTAGAGTGTGTGTGGGAGCATGCATTGGGTTCCAGAGAGGGTAGGGACACTAGAACATGGTGTAAGTAAGACGGCCTCCTCTGGACGACTGACTGGAACAGAGAGGCGGAAGAGATCAGTCACCTCTGCACCGTATGATCCATCAAACGACCCTGCTTTACCATGCACTTCCTCAGTTTCAATGCTGTCCTTCACTGAAACATCTAGAAAGCTGGGGTTGATTTGTGCTCGTGGCAGCAGCTCTTGTTTTTGCTGCGACCCTTGAAATGCCTTTGTGCTTTTCTTATTGCCTGGTGTTTGTGCCTTAAAAAAAAAATGTTTGTAGAATGTAAATATTAAGGCAAAAAACATCTAGTTGCTACATTCAACAAAGTCCACTCTTTTATGTGTATTTACAAGGGTTGGACAAAATAAGAGTACATGGAAAAGGACTGTTACTTTAAAGTACCTCACAATTACAAACGCAGCAGCAGAGGTCACATTATGCTGATTTCCAATTAGCAGTACATATGGTTTGGCTATTAAAGTGGTCTGACAATTAGCATTTTGAGCTTTCAAAACAACATTAGGCAGCTACCGGTGTTCAAAGTGGCTAAATGATGGATGCATCTGTCCAAAAAACTATTCAATGTTTCAAGTATAGCAGTCTGAAAGGTCATTACGGCAAATGCCACACATAGACAAATTTCATCATCGAAAAGGAACACTGTGCAAGTCAAAGCTGTCCAACTGAAAAGAAATGTATTTATGTTTTTGCCCCCAACAACCAATGATGTTCTGGTATTTCATCACAATGTGCAAAAACATTTGCCACTATGCCAATTTTGAAAACACAAAATTCATGAATTGCATTTGCAAAAAAAAACATGAATTGCATTTGCTTGTCACATAAATAATCAGTGATATTACAATCCAGTTCTTAAGATCATTGAGATTGTTGTGCAATTGTCAGCATTTGCGATAAACACAGAGCACAATGTGTGGGTACCAATCAATTCAAGTGATGCAATTCATGTCAAAGTGACTTTGCACTTGTTTCCCCCCATTTGTACCCTCCCAATTGGTCAATTCCCACTAACCCTGGCTTGTCAGCAGCTACAAAACTCCTTTGATAGATGCAATATAGTACATATAACCACATGTTAGAGCTGGACAATTTTTTTTCACACTGCTCATCCAACAGGGAAGCCTTTAGTCAGATCATGCGTGAGAAGATTACACTCACCAACTACACTTTGGCTACTGAATTTACAGACACAATGAGTTGCTGGAGAGTGACGAGGCAAAGTAGAAAACCCTAATTATCTGTCCTAAGTCCGGTCAGCGGCATGCAAAATTGGGCTGCATCATGCTGGGAGTTCCGGGCAAAGTCACAGAAGCCACAGTCAGGCTATCATTAGGCCTGTCACAATATGCAATAAATCAATTAATCGCATGAGATTGGATGACCACTTTGGTGCATTGGTAACACCTCTTTGTTCCATAGCGTAACAAAGAGTGAACCCTCGTGTCAGTCACTTGTCAGTCGCAGATGGTCCCTGTAATACCCCTTTCCATAAAAAAAAACTGGAAAAGTTCGGTGCCTGTGCCTATTTTGAATCAGTTCTTCGCTTTTCGACAGCCAAAGAACCGGCTCTCGGCGAGGAAAACTGGTTCCAGATCAGCACCATCTCTTTGCTGGTCTAGAACCGTTCATTTACAACGTGCTATAGCTACTAGGAGTTCTCAGGAGTTGCTCATTTAGAGTTAAAGCACTAATGGTGCAACAGGTATAAATATAAAGTCCGACGCAAAGGGCATTTTAGGTTGGACGTACAGTTACGCCATACTACAGCAGCGCCAGTGCCGAACGAAGTTTCAGCCATCTGCGCCTCACGAAGACATACTTGCATTCATGCATGGATGAGGCCAGACTGTCAAATCTCACCTGCTGTGTGTGGAGCGGGTTATACATATTTACAAGGACAAAGTGGTTTGCAGATTTGCCACCATGAAGGAAAGGATGAAGAACATTTAATAAAGGGACCATGATATATATATATAAAGTTTCATTCAATTTATTTGTTCTGTAGGATCGTTAAGCAGACAACAAAATGTTAAGAAAAAAAATCTAAGAATTTATATTTTAGTCATGAATAAGTCACTCCGTTTTCATCCCAGCACTTGTAGCCTACCTACCAATTATATAGTGTGGCACTGATTGAGCGCACCTGGACTGTTAAGCACCACTGGTATCAATCAGCTGTTGCTGTCCGTGGTGTTGAAACATTTGTACTTGACTGCGAAACTGTTGACTCTATTCCTCAATACAAACTTGAAAGAAGATATCCTTTGATAGCCAAGTTAGTCCAAAAATACATGTGCATTTGTGCAACAAGCACCAGCTCAGAGACTGTTTAGCACAGCTGGCAACATTGCTACGCCTGAGAGATCCTGCCTTAACCCTTTAATGTTTGACTCAACCGTTTGGTAGAGCACACAATGGTTTTTTTCACAGCAAGGACATTAAAGGGTTAAGCCACACAAAGTCTACATGTTGGCATTTCATGCTCGGAATCTGCCATAAAATCTCTTGTCCTTGATGCACACCCTGCTGTGGACATAAACTGCAATTAAATTTTGCCTTACTTGAACAAAGTTTTATGCTGGAGAAATTATTTTTTAAAAGCTTTTTGCATATTGCCTGTTGAGGCATCTGCTTCATCTCTTTTGCACTTTTTGTTTACCAAGGTCATAACTGGGAGTTTTGCCTGTTAAGGAATGTATCACTATGTCTGAGCAAACCTAATCGCACCCCTTTGGGTATGGATAACACGACATTACACAATACCCCTTTGCGTATGGATAACATGACATTTACACTTACAACTCGTGTTATTCATACGCCAAATTTAATTTTTGCTTGCCATAGAGACGCCATAAGTTTATATTGGGAACGGTTAAGGTTAGGCAACACCTTACACAGAGTGGTTAAGGTTAGGCAACAATCCAGTGTGGTTAAGGTTAGTGTAAAGGTTAGGTAAACGTTTAGATATGATGTCGGTGTATTTATAACACGAAAAAGTTTGGTGTACATATTACACGCCACTTTGGCATATCCATACCACGCGAAAAGTTAATTTGGCATCTCTATAGCACGATAAAACCAACATCGTGTTATATGTATGCCTTGGGGTGAGATCAGGCTGGTCGGAGCCTAATGTTTAATATTTTGTGCAATTTTGTTTACATCCATTTTATTTATTGTTTTGGTTGTGTGTGGATTTAATTTCCATTTTATTTGTTTTTGATTATGTTTGGTTTGTAAACAGAGACTAAGAGTTCATTTTTTATTGTTTTGTTCATTTATTGTGGATATATCAAATGTCTTCCAGCTCCAGTGTTAAATATTTGTTAGAAATAAAAGTTTATTGATCTCTGAATAGGTGAACCTGCATTATTATGCCATTATCATTATATTAGATTATAAAATGGTCTCGGAATGACAATATTATCATTTATCGCAATAAATTCCGGGACAATTCATCATCCAGCAAAATTGGTTATCGTGACATGCCTAGCTATCATGACATAGTTTGTCCTGCAATGCAGTGATTTATCCCACTATGACACGCAGATCCCTGGATCAATAGAAACTTAACAGGATAGTTGCACAACATGCCCAATGTACAGCCTCAAAAGTTATCACAAAAATTAATCATACACTCTGTGACCCAGTCTCCACAAAATTGGTATGCTCTGAGCTTCACAAAGCTGGAATGTTTAGCAAGGCTGCCATTGATTACAAAGGTTAACACACCAAATCAATTAATATATTTACTATAATCCACGACAATTCTGACAAAATTCAATGTGACAATTGTGCAACAACACAAAACCTTTCTTTTTTCAATCACTATAATGTTAGCAAACATGCCTACTCTTTTATTAACAAAAGAAAATAAGCAATATCACATACCTTATATTTTTTTGCAAAAATCATGTTGGTTTCCGTGCCTCCATGCTTAATGTACTTATCAAGCCACGAAAGCTGCTTCAAAATAAATGGATTATACTGGCATCCAGAATCTGGAACATGTAGCTTCCTTCTTTTCTTGGCCTTTACATATTTTTCACAAAGGACCTTCCACATTTTTTTACAATATACTGGGTTGGTCCCAAGTGTCTCCGCAATCTCCCTCCATGAATTGCCTGTCACAGGCTGGGATTTATACAATTTCTGTCTAGAATCGTAGAGGTGCGGGTATTTCTGTACCTGCTCAGCCAAGCTACTCTCCAAGTTCCTTTTGTCCTTGAATACATATGGAATATTATCTGAATCAGAAAGCTGCTCCAGTGTGTTTTGCTGTGACTCCAACTCTTCCAGGTGCATCTTTTGGCAAAATGCACCAATCTCAGCCACCTTTATTCCACAACAGGTCTTGGAAAAATCCCCATTGACTGGTGTTTGTGCCTTAAAACCAAGAACATGTAGTAAGTTATTTAGTTTAAATATCCAACATAATGAAAACCCTCAATGAACAACTCTGAATATAATTTGAGACAATAACAGTAGGTAGTTGTCATGTAACAGCAGTGAAAACCATGTGGGAATTCTACTTTTTTTAATTAATCAGATTAGGCAATGTCCTTAATATGTTCTCAAAACATACAGATCATTTTAAAACAATGTTTTAGTTGCTAAATTATTTGCAATATGTCAAAACCTCAATAACGTACATTCCATTTACATAATATGCCCAATTTCAAAGCAAGTGGCTAGCGGCTCTGAAAACTTTTGGAAATTTTAAGTAAACTGCAAAAGTATCCACCCATCAATGACTTTTATACATTTTATTTTTCATTTTACAATCTGGAAATTAAATGGATTTTGTTGGTATATTCTGTTACTGATCTAGTCAAAGGATGTGCAGGAGGAGGTGAAGGAGTCAGCTAGATGTCAACCTATTATGATTTTCTATCCCAATACAGATATATCCTGCAAACTCTGCGACTGTACTGCAATCCATAGTGATGATGTCCCTATCATTTCTGGCTGCTAACATTAATGAATTTTAGGTAATTATGCAAGTATTTTACACAACAAATTTGTTGTTGAACAAGCACCAATTTTTTCCAGCACCGGAAGTTGATGTAGACTGCGATTCCAGGTTAAATAACCTCAGTTATTACATGAAACGCAATATAAGCTAGATAAGGCAATGTAGCAGCAATTTAATATTGGTTGCTTTTGCCTGACTTAAGAGTTAAAAGGAAAGGGGCAGAACCAGTGGTGTACTGGACGTATATGCTAGTAGTCTAGAGGGTGTTCTTTCTCCTTTTGTTTTTTCAAAAAAATGTATAAAGAATTTTGTTCAAAAATTTTGGCAAAGATTTTTATACATTTTTTTTGAAAAAACAAAAGGTGTGCATCATTCCCCACCTTCCCTTGAGTCAGAATATATGTTTTATTCAGTCATGACTTACTCACTGAAAAAGCTATTGAAGATCAAAAATTTTGGCAAAATGTTTAATACATTTTTTTGAAAAACAAAAGGTGTACATCGTTTTCCACCTTCTCCTGAGTCAGAATATATGTTTTATTCAGACTTACTCACTGAAAAAGCTATTGAAGCTCCAAATTTTGGGCCAATTTTTTTAACATTTTTTTTCAAACAAATTATGTGCATCATTCTCCACTTTCCCCTGAGTCAGCAAATATAATTTTTATAGAGCTTGTACAGACATTGTAGGAGCTATTGAAGCTTGATTATGAAAGGAAGAAGGCTGCCTTTTCATGAAACACTGAACGCGCCCGTTACCAGTGCTAAGATTGCCTCGCTCACTGTTGTCTGCTCTTGTACAGAGCTGTTGAAACTCCTTGAATCGTAATATTTTCGATTGAAGCTAAAATGTCTAAATAAGGACTGTGCAACATTGCACAGGCTTTTTTCATTAGAGTAACACAAACAATTAATTAATTGAACGTTTTGTTCAAGAGCTATTGAGATTTGAAGAGCCGAATGTCTGTCGAATCTCCAACCTGAAACTATCTTCACCGCAGTTATACCGCATCAGTTTTCACCATGTCAAAGCATGTCAAAGGCAACAGGTTTGTATAAACGTATATAATATAAGACAAAACTTTACAAGCTATACAAATGATAGCAGGACTGTTAGATCTGGAAAATGTGGCACAGTTAATGTGCTTAAATGAAAGATTTTGGACCCAGCCATATTTCATTAACTTGCATACTCAGACCAGGGCTCTGCAATTATGGCAGATGGGAGCAACTAACTAAAACTACGTGGTACCAGGTAAATTTGCCCAATAGAAAAGCTGAAAAGGCGAGCCGTGTAGTCGAGTCGTGCTGTTTTGTAGCAATGGAAATGCTTTGAGAGGCGAGGCGGGTAGAGTTGAGCCGAAATCCGACTCCCCGGACAAATCACAATCCCCTTCACATGAACGCGCCTCCCACATTATTAATACTGAAGAGACAGGCAAGTTTAAACACACTTCCTTTGTCATATCCATTTATTGGTCGATTTTTCAAACAGCACGCACCCAGATCCTGCATGGAAGCTTTGGCAACACCTAAATAAATTAAGACCATTTATTAAGAACATTTATAACAGACCATTAGGCTGCTAAAAATGGGCAGAAAAACTAATATTGTGTACTGGCCACCATGGACAATTAAACTGATGCTGCCACCATGGGGCACCATGCTTCTATCTGCCTGTCTACATACCATAGTTACTTTGGACTGTTATATTTGATGTCATAAGCTACCTACCTGTGCACAGTCATGGTCAAAAGTTGAAAATGACACACATATTGTCTCCACAAAGTTTGCTTGTTCAGTGTTCTTAGATCTTTTTGTCTGTAGTTACTATGGTATACTGAAGTATAATTACGAGCATTCCATAAGTGTCAAAGGCTTGTTGCATTGACCCTTCTTTTTCAAGACATCTGCAATCTGCCCTAGCATGCTGTCAATTAACTTCTGGGCCACATCCTGACAGATGGCAGCCCATTCCTGCATGATCAATGTTTGGAGTTTGTCAGAATTTGTGGATTGTGTGTTTGTCCATCCGCCTCTTGAGGATTGACCACAAGTTCTCAATGGGATTATCTTCTGGGGAGTTTCCTGGCCATTTACCCAACATTTTTATGTTTTGTTCCCCATGATGGCAAGGTGCTCCATCATGCTGGAAAAGGCATTGGTTGTCACTAAACTGTTCTTGGATGGTTGGGAGAAGTTGCTCTCTGAGAATTTGTTGGTACCATTCTTTATTCATTGCTGTGTTCTTAAGCAAAATTGTGAGTGATCCCAGGTTGAGAAGCAACCCCACACATATGGTCTCAGGATGGTTTCCTGCCACAGGACTGATGGTAGTGCTCACCTTGTCTTCTCCGGACAAGGTGTTTTCCAGATGGCCCAAACAATCGGAAAGAGGATTAATCAGAGAAAGTTACTTTAACCCAGTCCTCAACAGTCCAATCCCTGTACCTTTTGCAGAATATCAGTCTGTCTCTGATGTTTTTCCTGGAGAGAAGTGGCCTTCCTCCAAAAGCCTTTGCCTCACTATGCATGCAGATCACACCTGCCTGCTGCCATTAATGAGCAAGCTCTGCACTGGTGGTGCCCCAATCCCGCAGCTGAATTATCTTTAGGAGTCGTCCTGGTGCTTGCTGGACTTTTTTGGGTGCTCTGACGCCTTCTTGACAACAACATAACATCTTTCCTTGAAGTCCTTGATGATCCGATTTGGGTGCAATATTACTTGCAGCAATATCCTTGCCTGTGTAGCCCTTTTTGTGCAAGGCAATGATGACCTTGCAGGTAACCATGTTTAACAGAAAAATAATAATGATTTCAAGCACCACCCTCCTTTTAAAGCTTCCGATCTGTTATTCTAACTCAATCAGCATGACAGAGTGATCTCCAGCCTTGTCCTCGTCAACCCTCTCACCTGTGTTAACGAGACACTCACTGACATGATGGCAGCTGGTCCTTTTGTGGCAGGGATGAAATGCAGTAGAAGTATTTTTTATTAAGTTCATTTTCATGGCAAAGAGGGACTTTGCTCTTCATTGCAATTCATCTGATCACTCTTCATGACATTCTAGATATATGCAAATTTCCATCATAAAAACTGAGACAGCAGACTTTGTGAAAATGTGTATGTGTCATTCTCAAACCTTTTGACCACAACTGTACACACTAGGGGTGTCACGATACCAAAAATTCAGTAGTCGGTGCCAATACCAGAAAAATTACACGATTCTCGATGCCGATTTCGATACCACGGTAAAAAAATGATTTTCTAAGATTCCAAGTACTTGAACTTGAAACATTTATTAAAACACTTGAAAAATATAACAAGATATAAAAAACATGTGCAATATAGCATAGAACAACATAATAAAGTCCAAATAATGCTCATAGTGCAACAACTACTCCCCAGACACATTCCAGACAGCATTTCAAAAGGTACTGTGCAAAAACATCAGTGCAAAACAAAACGGTGGATATAGCTGTGCAGCCATTCAGCTAACAAGATAAACATGTTGCGCACCGTTTCTTGGCTAGTTTAAGGTTTTTGGAGAGCAAAGGTAGCATGTCAACATGGTATTGGGTAAGTCGCGAATGAGTTATGTGATCTATGCGATATCCACATTTACCACCAGCATCCCTTAATGTAGCTAGCATTACACAGGATTCTGTGTATTTATTATGTATTTAAGCAATACAGATTGCAAATGTAAATGTTCTTATTAAAATATTATAAGTTAGTAAATATGTCACACTATTCTAATATAGTTTAGTGGCATATTTTCGAAATGTTTAATG
>JACXGM010003200.1:14411-43010 GCA_016801145.1 Umbra pygmaea | reverse complement strand
AGAAAAGACAGGCTGGAGAAAACGACAGAAAGTGTCCAAAGTTTGGAATCAGTTCAAACGTAATTAAAACGAAAACTCTGTACAGTGTATCGAGTGCAAAATCGAACTAGCTTAACTCAATAATAGCATGACGTCAGTCCTTAACTGCATCTCAACAGAAAACATTGAGTCTAATTTAAACATCCATTCCATCGTATGGCTGATAACTACACCTAGCATAACAACTACCAAGAACAAAGACAAGAAAATATGTAGCGATTTCCACAATTTGATCAAAAGTGCCGAATTGTTTACTATACCTTCGGAAAAAAAGCTGCTTCGTTGCACACCAATTTCTCTCTCTTCACAGAGAAACAGCTGATTAACGATCTACATACTAGGATAAGTGTAAATGAGCTGTGTGAGATTGTAATCAAATGTATACATTAAAATAGTTTGAGTATAATATATACATAGCCTATAGGCCTATATACAGATCAGTCTCAGGTTGAAACTTGTAATTCTGGGAGTTATGTTGCACAACTTAATGTATGCCTTGAGGTTGTTATTGCATTTTAGAATATGTTTTCTTTAAAAACCAATGTAAGATGCCACTTAGTTCCACTTAATATTTAGTTTTTTTGACAGATGATATTGTAAGCAATTTAGGCAGTAAAAATTTGGTTTTTCAGAAAATTAAACCAAAGTATTGTACATTATTGCCCTTCAATAAAACAAAGTATTTCTTAGCCGATTACTCGATTAATCGATGGAATGATCGATAGAATACTCGAATACTAAAATAATCGATAGCTGCAGCCCTAGAATTAACTTAGCAGCCACTTTAAAACCTGAGAAGGACCAGTCAATCAGTGAATAAATAAACATGTTCTATCTTCCATCATCTCCATTCCATTGATCTATTTACTATATCTATTGTGATATTTCATCTCATGTCAGTATTTGGTTTAGTTGTATATTATTTTTGGGTCTGATTGATCTGAGGGAAATATGTGCTTGTAATGTAGTCATAGTTTTGGCAGGAGATAAGAAATGCAGCTCAGCTCGTGTTCTACCTTACCATGTTTGCTTCATTAGCTTCTCTCAATGACAATGGAATTCTCACTGATTCTGTTCAAGGTTTTTATTAATTTTGGATCAGTCTGTTTTAAGGGCAATGTACCAATGCAATATTCTCTCTCTCTCTGCAATTTGCTCTACTACCACTAGCTTTCTCATTGTCCCTCATGTGCACTCTGATACTATCTTTGTTTACAGTACAGTAAGATGTGTCAGGATTACCTCTTTGCGGTCATAAGAAATCCCAGTTGTTTCCCCCTCCTAACAGGTAGAGCCCACAGCCAGAGAGCAGCAATGTCTGCAGCCAAACCTAAGATAACCCTGGACCCCCATATACGCCTAAAGTCTGACAAGATAGACCTGGTGAGTGTTTCTGCCTGTCTGTCAGTGTCAACTATCTGCCTCAACACAACTTAATAACAAACTACTCTTGGTCAGTCGGTCCGTAGGTCTGTCTGTCTATCAATAGTAAAACTGGTGAATTTGTCTGTCTGTCTGTCTGGCTTACTCATCCTGTTTTATTTCCCCTGACTTTCTTTTAATCCTCTCCCTCCTATACTGTATGCATCACATCTAAGTACCGGTAGGTGTCTTTCACCTTCACCATTCTCCTATGTGATAAGCCGTAGCGCTTTTTGTTGTAGAGACACTGTGAAGAGGCTGATTGGTAAATGATAGCCACGAGTTAATCCGTGTACACTAATCCAGTCTCCTGGGGGTCACACTTTACAACAGCCACTTAGTTAATGCTGTTTGATTATTCTGTGTTCTCAATGGCACCCAATTCCTTACACTGTGCACTCTAAACCAGGGCCAATAGGGAACACTTGTGCATTAAAAGGAATTAGTGTGGTATTTGGAATACATAAATTCAGACTTATTCAGTTTAACAATAACATTTCTCTCTAAGAAAAAGCTATTTCTATCACTATTTAGTGGTTTATTCTTTCTCTCTTTTGCATGCTCCCAGCCCCTCTATCTTTCTCGCTAATCACTGAATATTTTACAGGGTCAGGGGTCAATGGCACTTCAATTTCAGTCAATTTAGGAAGTATACCTGAATCCAGTTCCAAATTATCTTTAATTGAAAAGCATTAAAAACCATCATCATTGGATTTTTTCTGGGTACTTCCTGAATTGACTGGAATTAAAATTGCCCCAAACCTGATATTCTGTGTATACTATCCCTCCATCCACACCTGTGTATTCTCTCTCTTCCTTCCATCTCTTTATCTACTGTGTCTGTATTTTTTGTTTCATCAAGGGCAGACGGTACAGTTGTTTAGCAGTGATTTTAATCTAATCTCAATCCCACTCAGTCTGCGCTGACCCTAATCTACCAGTCTCGATAATGGGATTATGCCCTGGCTCTGGTTACTGCCTGGTGCCTGTTGCCAAGAAGGCACAATGTACCAATGCTTTAACCAAGATGTTTTAGAAATACACTACAAGAAGGCACAATGGACCAATGGTTTAACCAAGATGTTTTAGAAATACACTACAAGAAGACACAATGTACCAATGCTTTAATCAAGATGTTTTAGAAATACAATACAAGAAGGCACAATGTACCAATGCTTTAATCAAGATGTTTTAGAAATACACTACAAGAAGGCACAATGTACCAATGGTTTAACCAAGATGTTTTAGAAATACACTACAAGAAGACACAATGTACCAATGCTTTAATCAAGATGTTTTAGAAATACACTACAAGAAGGCACAATGTACCAATGCTTTAATCAAGATGTTTTAGAAATACACTACTGGTCAAATGGTTTTGAACACTCAGGGATTTTCATGTTTTTTTTAAATATAAATTCAGCAAGGTGGCATTACATTTATTAAAATATATATCCAAGATATTAAGAATCTAATAAATGTCTATCACTTGTGGTACTTTTATAATGATTTATAATGTATTATTCATCTACAATGGCAAAACCAAAATTTTAGCAGCCATTAATTCATTGTCCTAAAGTTGAAACTTTTAGTTTATTTTTAACAATGGACAACACAGTTTACAAACGTTTTGCTTCTTTAAGATATGTTGGTGATTATGCTAGACCCCTTAAAGGAAAAACAAATATACATTTAGATTGACTGTGTCATGCATGAATTTGGAAAATCATAAAATTTTATTGACTATAACCCTTTTAATTGCATAATGTTACTGATGTGCTGTATAAATTCAAAGTGTTTTCCTCCTGATTTTTGTTTGTACTCAGCAGTACTACCAACAGTAGTCAGCCAGCATTGATGGATTCTAGTTGCATTGATACTGATTTTCCATTGTGGCAATGTCCTGGTGAAACCTTTCACAATTTTTGTCTCTGACTGCACCAAGATTTCCAGGGAAGAAGTCCAAGTGTGAATGCTTAATCTTTTGTGACATGATGCACATCATGGTTTTGTATGCTGCAAGAAGTTTTCAATCCGCTGTATGTAGTTTTTCTGCCCCACAAACAGATCTTCGAACCGCTCGTCTGACCTGTGGAACAACAAAAATGCCTTACATAATCTTTGCATCATTGCTCATCACTTCCACAAACATTTTAATTTGTCATAATTTTGTATGAAGAGGAGGCAAAAATATATTTGTGTCAAAAATTGGTTCATGTACCACGTTTTAGGTCCTGGAACCAAATTCTTATGGAGTGGCCAGACCATTTTAATATGTGACTCTTAAGCATGGCTGTCCCATTGGCAAATGTAACAACAGTACTTGGTATATCTAGAGGAGCATTCCAGGTAAAAGAAGCACTCCTTTTTTATAAAAACGGATGTTCCAGTTTTATTTAGTATACTGGATGTGTCTCATCAACATTTCCATGTTTCGTATGTTTCTTTCATGTGTACAGCATAGCCAACAAGTATTGAAGGGTTGACATTGCCAAAGTGTAACAAGACAATGAATCAATAAAGAGATCCCAACATTCTTGCTCACAGCACAAAAATGTGAACAACAATTTGTTCAATCATCTTAGTGGCTTCAAAAACCAGACATTTTTGTACCTGGTGAAAGCAAACACAATCCTTGCAATTTTCTACCCAGTAGTTCTGCATTTGCTTTTGCCAAACCTAATTCCCTGACCATGTCATTTCATTGAGGCTCACCAGAGATACATGTTTAAAAAATCTCGATAGATGTCACTGTCGGTGCCCAGGTGGTGCAGTGCAGCATCTTCATCTGTTTTGTCTAATCTCCCTTTCTTTGGTGGCCTTGATATTGGAAGACAGATTGGGGATTTCAATTGATTTCTTATTTCTGGCAGAGAAACCAGAGACATTGTTCAGACAGAAGTAACAATCAGTCATGTGATCTCTCCGTTCTTGCCAGATCATTAAGACAGCAAACCGCATTGCCTTCTGAGTACCTCTGAGCCAAGCTCTAAGATCGACAGCACATCTTACACAAAAATATGTGAAGAGCCCAGGCCTAGTCTTGATCACCAATTTTACAACCAAAGTAAAGCTCATATGCTTTCTTAACAAGTCCAGTCATGGTGTGTCTTTGAGGCTTATGCATGTACTTGACACAAATGTAGCACAACATATCACGGCTGTTTCAACATTAGAGAAATTTCTGCTCTCACATATCGTCCTATAGCAAGTATATAACTGACAAACTTGTCACATAGCTTACATACAGTAGTAGATTAGAGGCAACACTGTTCTAGTGTAAATGCTGATTGTCAGTGGCAGTGGTGTAAAACGGTTGATATAATGCTCACTCTGGTGAATCGGACATCCCGACACAGATATAGTAGTTAAGGCCCTGATGAGCTTTACTAATATTCACAAATCAATTAGAAAAAAGTAACATCTACAGTTGCAATCAAAATTATTCAACCTCCATTGCAAATCATACTGTACTTTCATCTGTTTGCAATGAACAAATCAAACAATAGCAATTGAAAGAGCTCAACACAATAAATGCATCAAGTGTTTTCCACAAATCCAACTGAAAATTCAGACTGACTTTTCCAGTCTCAAACTAATTCAACTCCCTGAATAGAATTCCTCACGAACAGCACAACTAGGCAAAAACAGGTGTTGACCCAAGCACACCTGATATTTGCACCAGGTGTGCTTGAGCTGGAACACATGAACTATCAGAACAGGCTAGGTGTGTTGAATGTCATGTTTGACTAAATGTGAAAATCATGGCCAAGTCAAAAAAATGGTTCAAAAAGTTAAGATAACAGATTATTGGCCTTCAGAAACAAGGAACAGGATACAAAAAGATAGCAAAGGCACTGAATGTTCCCAAAGACACTGTTGAAAACATAGTTGCAAGTTCGTAGTTAAGGGAACAGTGGTTACACTACCTGGATGAGGCAGAAAAACGAAGCTATCAACGGCTGCAATTAGATTTCTCAGATGTGAAAAACCTTGAGTGAGGCAAAAGACCTCCAGCAAGACTTTGTGGCAACAGGCACTGAGGTTTCAGTGAGGACATTAAGGCACTTACCAAACGCAGAAGGTTTCCATGCCAGAACTTCAAGACGTACACCACTACCAACACAAAAGCACAAGAATGGTTTGCTCCAATATCAAAATCATATATACCGGTAGAAGCCACAGAGGTTTTGGAATTCTGTTCTGTGAAGCGATGGACATTTTTGGCATGATGGATGAGCGGTATGTCTGGAGCAGGCTTGGAATTTCGTCATTTTAGTGGCAAGGTCATTTGGCCTTTGGTGTTGCAAAAATGTTTAGGGAACAAAGGCACAACTGGCAGTGAGTAAAACAACTTTAACTTCTGAATAAATAACATCCAAAACACACAACATGACAACATACATGATTAACTTTTTTTATAACATTTACATATATGAAAGTACAGATTTAGAGCCTTTAAATGGTATATCAGTCACTGTGATTGGAGGAACAATGGGACTTGTATGATGCTTTAACTGTTGAAACAATTA
The DNA here is from genome assembly GCA_016801145.1 of Umbra pygmaea. Classification (NCBI taxonomy): domain Eukaryota; kingdom Metazoa; phylum Chordata; class Actinopteri; order Esociformes; family Umbridae; genus Umbra; species Umbra pygmaea. The sequence goes on along the minus strand of JACXGM010003200.1, from coordinate 37,017 downwards.
ACTGAAATTCTGAGATTTTCCCCCTCAAAGTTTTGCCAGGTAGAGTAGGCTACTTGAACTCCATAGCCAACAATTTATTTCTGTCTTTTTTATTTGTTTATGAAAACTTTTAGCAATACAAAGGAACAGTACAGTTTACCCATCCCGACCCTCCCATCGTCCCCCAAAACCCACACCCCAGATAAAACATTTAAGCAGAATACAATACAGGAATATACACACAGAGAAAAAAAAAAGAAAGAGAAAATAAATAAATAAGAAAATAAAAGAGAAAAAAATTTACATATATAATACACTCTTGGTGAACTTACGGACATTACATGATTTGTCAAGTCTGAGGGGAGCCTGTGCAAACTCTTAAAGTATGAAATAACCGGTTGCCATTTGCCAAAGAATTTTGAGAGTGATCCCCTTATAGAATACTTCATTTTTTCGAGTTGCAAAAAAACAAAACATCACATAGCCACTAAGAGGCTAATGGGGGCTGGCTGGACTTTAAACTCTTTGTAAGGCTTTGTAATAGGCACATACACCATTGTCATAGTGTCTATAGTGTAGGAAGACAAGTTTTTTAATATTTTATCAGTACTTCCATAAGACAAATGTTTTAAATTTAAATAGGTATCCCACGTTAGAAATGTAATATTTGCCTAATGCACAGCTGATGTCTTAGAAAAAAGTCCACTTAAGACCTGATATCTCAGACTGTATACTGTATAAATATACTGTATAAATACTTCATTTCAGTTTATGCTCATAGAAGATCAGTTTATTTGTAGTTATAGTTTAAAATGATTCCATATGGCAAATGGTTTATATTGCGATGAAATGAAATTCAGGTTTTACCGCGATTGTTTACAAACAGCCCAAATTTTTTCTCAGATGTGACTATGTGACAGTAAGGATTTAATTTAAGTTTTTTTCATATGCTGAAAAAGAACATGCATTTATTTTTCTATTCTTTAACAATAGTAACATAAGCCAAATTCTATTAAGATTTTAGAAGTTCAAGTCTTAGCATAAGTGGTAAAACCAAAAGTGAAACTTAACACACTGTATCTTCCACTCTTTCTAGGCTATGAAAAGTTTGTTTTTATTGTATTTAACTCAAACATCGTTGTTATTCAGATAAAATGAAAGTTGACATATTCAAGAAGCAATTTAATGAAAAAGTTAATTTCGCCAAAAAATATGTTTTTATGCTCTTTACGCATCTCTGAATGCCTATGTGGGTGGCATGTAAAATATCATACTTTGAATAATAACTTATTACCACTAATATGGTTTTTCCACAAAAAAAATAATTCAATTATCATGTTTTAATCCTTGAAATTATATCTAATCCTCCCTCAAAATATTTATGGATTGTGGAATTTGTTTAATTTCAGACATCAAACTGATGGACACAGAAATAAATCATTCTGCACAATGAAGTAAACCGAGAAGTATCTTTAACATCAGAATCACCTGCGTTAATGAGTACGGCCTAAATATACAAACATACAGTGCATCCGGAATGTATTTACAGTGCTTCACTTTTTTCACATTTTGTAATGTTACACCCTTATTCCGAAATGTACATGTGTATTTTTCCATTTTTATTTTTAATAAATTTGCTAAGATTTCAAACACAATTCTTTCAAATTGTCATTATGGGGTATTGTTTGTATAATTTTGAGGGAAATAATGAATTTAATCAATTACGGAATAAGGGTGTAACAACAAAATGTGGAAAAAATGAAGCGCTGTGAATACTTTCCGGATGCATTATAGCTACTTATTTCAGCATGGAGCAAGTCATTGTAGTTTTTTAATCTTTCACCACAAACGCTTCCATGTCAGTGATGTCAAACATAACATTACTTCTCTGAGCTCTCATAACGCATTCAGGTGAGTTCTCCCAATTGGGGTCAGAACTTTCTCACTTATCAGTTGATCAGACACCTTCCAAAACAGGCAGATTTGATTCAGTTAAGCTCTAAATAAGTCAGCTATCTATTGATCCATAACTAGCTTGCTTGCTTACCAGCATGTGGTCTGTACTTATGGTTGTCCTCAGTTGTGCTCCTGCTAGCTTTGAATTATGCGAGGTGTGACGCCACTTCTAAAATCATCAGTTATGATCATGGCCGGTATGGGACACACTTTCAGCCTTGGAGTTTCATAGTGCACCAGCCCATTTTGTAATGGGGGTAAATAGCAACTGCAAATAGTCTACCCACTTTCAATGTGTAATTTCATACTGTACATGTTTCATTCATTTATGTAGAGAGAGAGACAACTTAAATGTATACGCTATTAACCAAAATATCCTAATTTGGCCAACTACAGAAAATACAGAGATATTGATCAAATAAGCTAAATGTTTAGTTTGAAGAATGAGGTTGTATATTTCCCATTTCAGAAGACCTTGAAATGGGCAATATTTGTAGTTAAACGTGCAATATGTAATTTCTGGCCACCAGGGGGCTCTCAATCAAAACAATTGCAAAAGATGTACTTGGATGACGTCGGGAGGTTGAGTGGGATCATGGGTTTTGTTATCGTCGTCAATGACAACCTTCCAATCTAAACGTCCCGTGTCTTCAAATTAAATTACACATTTCTCTGGATTTGAAAGTTGGTGGAAACATTTAGGATAATGTAATTACACAACTAAAAAATATAATATTTGTATAGTGATGTTTTCTTTCAATGCAAAGTATGTATTTTGTTATTGTTTTGATTAATATTACATATTGTACCTTTAAACAGTTTTTTATTATTATTTTTACAATCGCTAGGACCAATTTCTCAATATGTAGGTCTCTTCAAAACTCCAAAACACAGTACTCATAACCAACTTTCAGTGTTGCATAGCAGTTAATTCCACTGGCAATAGAATGCTCAAATGACGTCATATTGTTCCTCACAACAACGTTGCTAGTTCCACATGCAGTGGAAGTGATAATTATTTCCTGCCAAAATAGCTATATGTGGGTGTGCAGCACACCATAAAGGCCAGGACATAATCGCACGGGGTAACAGACTAGCAGATGAAAGTGCTAAAACCGCAGCAAGGGGGCATACGGACTGTCAAATCAGTATTTTGCAGCCAGCACTCATGAGGTCATAAACCATGAGATACTAAAAGAGAGGCAGGAATGCGCCCCCACCTCGGAGCAGAAACATTGGTTAGCAGAGGGAGCAACACTAAATGCAGATGGTCTCAATGCAAAATCAGGGAAAAAAGTTTTACCCAAAAGTCTATATAAAATAGCTATACATTTGAGCCAATGGGCGTGGCCATGTCTCAACAGGAGGGAGGGGAGACTTAATTATTAGATGTTTTACGATGTATGGATTTAATTTCCATACAAAAACTTTTTGTAGACAATGTGTCATATGCATCCGACACAATCCCCAAGAAAATCGAAGACCTAAGCGAGGCAGGTTTCCATCACCATCCTATCCGTTTGAAACAATACATATGGATTTCATAGAGTTAAATTGTAGTGGCCAATACAAATACTGTCTAGTGTTGGTAGATCACCAAGATTGCAGAGCGGAGCATGTGGGTTCACCTAAGCCACTGTAAATTACAGCCAGCGCTGCCAGTTTAATTTTGATTTGTGGGGAAGCCGGGGCTCCAAAGGGGCTGTGCGGTTTAGAAGCATAGCGTCTCAAACCCTGTGAAGAAATCAACTGATCCCTAATCAATTAGGAACTAGGTAGTGTGGCAATGGCCGAGGAGACATCACCAAATACACGGAAGTGTGACCCATATCTATCATGTATATCACTTTTATCTGTATCCTACCCTGTATTAGACTCATGATTGAAAAGATGATTACCAAATAGTTTGTTAGTATGCAACTACTTTTGTATAAACAACAGTATGAGGTATTACCACGGGAGGACTGGGAAGATATGGTTTGAAAATGTTTTTAATGATGTGACTACTGAAAATGTTTTTAACAAATGGTAGTGTACGGTTGTTTAAATGTTTTCAAATGATAAACAGGAGGGAAATGATAGGAATATTATGAATATTTCTATTAACATTGTAAATATTGTTTATTACCATGTGAAAACAATGTATAACAGAAAGGGTTTTCATACCCTCACACAAGACAGCATTCTTTTCTTATCTAGAGAAGACGCACACATATTCCATCTGCTTGCTCACACACACACACACACACACACACGCTCACACAAGCAGCATGTCCTCACTGTTGCTGGGAAGATTAGCACACAGCACCAATGAGTTTTCTTATACATTGTGACCACACTCATGTACATCGAATAAAGCTGTACTCTGGGAGACAGCCTTTTGAGAAAGGTTTTACTGAGGGCCCTCAAGCCAGCAGTCAATTCTTCTCCCTTTGTACAAAGTGAATGTAACACGTTGTGTCAGTGTTATTATTTATTATTTACTTCTGTCCATTTATTATTGTTTCTGCCTAGGTTATATTGTCAAACCTGACACCAGAACCTTCATCTTTTTCTGCTGTAATCACTAGAGGGTCAACTTGGGGTGGTGCTTAGAGTCATTGTCGTGCTGGAAAGTCCAAGAGCATCCCATGTGCAGCTTCCATGCAGAACACGTCACTGGACCAGAGGAGAAATCCTCTGAGCAGCCTATAAAACAAATGAAATCATACACCTGTCTTTCCCTAAGTCACTGTTTATATTAACGTCAAAAACCAACCTTACTAACAAATACAAATATTCTGATGTCAGTCATCTTTGAGGAACGTGAGTATTTAATAAAAACAAAACATTGACACTGTCAATGTTTACCTACAAGAAAAAAATGTATTGGGACATGATGCACATTGTTTAGTTAATTTCCAGCCAATGCTAAACATCTTTTGTCTGGCCATTCAGCCATTGTACACATAATTATAACATATAGCTCTCAGCCTGTATTTTAGCAGACAGGCCAGTGCTAAATTATTAGGCAGAGAGAGCAAACATTTCTTATCACCTTGTTATATGCAGCCACAGATGTAGGAAAATATTAACAATGTGGGTTTTTCTTTGTATCCCAAACAATTCTTCTGGCAGTTTTGGCTAAAATCTTTCTTGGTCTACCTGACCTTGGCTTGATATCAAGCGATCCCCGATCCATGTGAGAGCTAAGTAAGGTACTGGAACTGCATAAAGTTGGAAATAGATACAACCAAAGCAATTGCAAATTCCAGTAAGTACTTTTCAATCACTACAAAAGTGGAAGATTCAGGGATCTCTTGATACCAATGATTTCATTTACGTTTTATAGGCTGCTCAAGGGATTTCTCCTCTGCTCCAGTGAATGATTGCTAGTGACAATTGTGAAATCTCTTTAGTTTATTCAATTTCATTTAAATGCATGTAGGGTATTTTGTCTAATTAATTAAGAAATATGAGAGCAGTGTAGAAGTAGCAATAGATTCCATGTTTTTCAGACATGCAACCGGTTTATTCTCTTGCAAAGTATAGACCTCCTGTTACACAGCATTTTATCCCAAATTTGACATCTTCTCCAACCGTCTGATTGGCTAATCCTTCAAACAAATAATAGCATTGTCCGGCTGCCTGCCTTTACCTTTTGTGGCTTCCGTCCGGATCCTCAAAGTCTAAATGTTCTCCACTTTGCTAGGATGACTGTTAACCTTTAACCTCAGCTGGCCAAAGCTTAAAGCCTAACCAAAACACATTCTCAAGCCTCCTTTGCGCCCTTATCTAATGGCCAAATGTCACAAACGCCTTAGGCCAACTGTTTCTCAACCCAAACCCCTTATAACTGTTTTAATGACCAAGGAACATCAATTTATCCTCTAGGCTCAGTTAATCCCTTCCTGCATTACCACAATGTAAACAGACAAGCATTCCTTTGACTCACAGTTTGGGGCAAGATAAAACATGCTTTAAGCATTAGACAATCATAGTATTTCGGTAAAAGTAACATAACTTCAGCCTGCAAAATAAATTATTCAATCTTCTATAGATGAATATAGGCTTTTCAAATATACTAAACATCTGTATGGCAATTCACTAATAAAACATTCCATCATGCACATGTTTCTAACAGAAACACACTTATTTGTCAAAATGCCACTTACACAAAAACTACCATATGGTATAACTATTTCACACATTTAGCACTGCTTACTGTAATTCACTCCTTCAGGTACAATGTGCTTTAGCAAATATCTTTGTCTGGACATTCTACAAGTTTAATAAAGTGCAAGGCAAAGATGTCTGATTGAACTTTATTGATCTCATAACACTTGCAAGCAGCGTGGAAATATATCTTTTACTTCTGGAATTTTCTCCTATACACATGGAAATGGGAAAATACAGGTTGGTTTGTGAATAACTTCTTTATTATCAGATTAATTATAAAATAGATTTTTTTCATATTTGTCTATACCTTTATTAGAGCATGATTACATATTCGGTTATTAATTTTTCACACCAAAAATACTTTCCTGACAACAAAATGAGGTAAAAGATGTAGCCAAAAAATGTCCTTGCATAAAAAACATTTTTACATTATAAGGTCAAACAAATATTTTCAAATTAAAATATTTATAGTGAGCGGTTTGATGTTTACGTGGGATAGATCTGGCAGCGGTTAGTGTTTCACCAGTAATTGAAAGATGTCTTGACTGAATCACTGAACCAGGCAAATGTAAAATCTGTAATTGAGCAAGACAGTTAATCCTAATTGTTTTTTGTGGCCAACTGCATATTATAATTAGGAAGTGATTTATTGGGTATGACATGATGACTTAATTTTTTTTTAAGACAGCATTAGAACATTATGGTAATACAGATCTAGATTCACATTAAATTAACAATATACAATACGTATGTGTTTGTCAAAGAGAGTTCCAGCAGACCTTGTATATATTCAAAACTTACAGTGAGTGCATACATTTTCAGAAATCTAGGCAAAACAAACTGACAGGAAAGGAGGAAGCTGAAGCCAGGTGGGGACAGAGAGGAAAGACAGCAAACTAAGCCGGTACTCGAACCGCCGTCGCCAGGGCACATGTTATCCAGATTCGGGAGCTTAGATCACTACACCAACTCTGGCACCGTAAATACATTTTAATCAATAATTAAATATTTGCATCCTTTGGTCATCATTTGATAACAAGTCAGCTATTTTCTCCCATAATCAAGCTGTAAAATGTATAATAACTAAACCACTTTCTAAAATATTGACATATTTAAGCAGGGGAGACTAGGATGTTCTCCGCCTCCTTTTCTTTTCTCTGTCTCCAGTTTTTTCTGTTCCTCCGTATCCTAAGCAGGCTTAGACGCTGTAATAACCTTCACTTTCTTGTCCTTTTTAGAGGAGCAGCACCCTCTGTTACAGGCTTCAGGGAGGAATGGTACCTTCTCAAGACGAGAGAGGTAGATAATGGGCTGGATACTACTACTAATGTTGAGGAAGGAATAGCCCACAGGCTTCACCACACATTGGAATGTATCCGGATCATAGTGGTCCTGGAAAACAATACAATCAGTCAGAATAAAATCAATTAAAAAAAGCTATTTAATATTCAACTATACAACATTAGGGACATGCAAAGGTTTAAAGAATGAAGGTGGGTTATTTAGACTTAAACATTTCCATCTCTCCTTAAAAATTGTCCAACAAAATAGCACACCCTTTCACTAATGAGATTCTAGGATAATAGGATTATATTCCAGTGAAGCAGCTACATGCCGGACTTTTGCACTTTTGCACTTTTGCACTAGTATCAGAAAATATCCATGATATACCGTCAGTAACAGAAAAAGCAGGGGAATATTATTATGGATGCCATGCTGCAACCTAATTACTTTTTTATTTTTTTGGTCATTTTATCAGACGCTTAATAACAGCGACTTACATTAAGTACAGGGACATTCTCCCTGGAGCATCTTAGGGTGAAGCGCCTTGCCCGAGGACACAATGACATCTGGCACTGCCAGGAATCAAACAGGCAACATTCTGACTACATGTCCGACTCCCTAAATGCTGAGCCATCTGACCTACCCTTAATTAACCTCTGTATTCTTTAATTATTCGGTAACATATGCAACATGTTGCATGGGAGAAAAAAGACTAATAATTAAAGTGGAAAGAGATGTTTTTTGTCCCAAGTCACTCCTAATATACACTCACCTAAAGGATTATTAGGAACACCATACTAATACTGTGTTTGACCCCCTTTCGCCAGAACTGCCTTAATTCTACGTGGCATTGATTCAACAAGGTGCTGAAAGCATTCTTTAGAAATGTTGGCACATATTGATAGGATAGCATCTTGCAGTTGATAGAGATTTGTGGGATGTACATTCAGGGCACAAAGCTCCCGTTCCACCACATCCCAAAGATGCTCTATTGGGTTGAGATCTGGTGACTGTGGGGGCCATTTTAGTACATTGAACTCATTGTCATGTTCAAGAAACCAATTTGAAATGATTCGAGCTTTGTGACATGGTGCATTATCCTGCTGGAAGTAGCCATCAGAGGATGGGTACATGATGGCCATAAAGGGATGGACATGGTCAGAAACAATGCTTAGGTAGGCCATGGCATTTAAACAATGCCCAATTGGCACTAAGGGGCCTAAAGTGTGCCAAGAAAACATCCCCCACACCATTACACCACCACCACCAGCCTGCACAGTAGTAACAAGGCATGATGGATCCATGTTCTCATTCTGTTTACGCCAAATTCTGACTCTACCATCTGAATGTCTCAACAGAAATCAAGACTCATCAGACCAGGCAACATATTTCCAGTCTTCAACTGTCCAATTTTGGTGAGCTCTTGCAAATTGTAGCCTCTTTTTCCGATTAGTTTTTTTTGCTGCTTACCTCGGTTGTAACGAGTGGTTATTTCAGTCAAAGTTGCTCTTCTATCAGCTTGAAGCAGTCGGCCCATTCTCCTCTGACCTCTAGCATCAACAAGGCAGTTTCGCCCACAGGACCGCCGCATACTAGATGTTTTTCCCTTTTCACACCATTCTTTGTAAATCCTAGAAATGGTTGTGCGTGAAAATCCCAGTAACTGAGCAGATTGTGAAATACTCAAACCAGCCCGTCTGGCACCAACAACCATGCCACGCTCAAAGTTGCTTAAATCCCCTGTCTTTCCCATTCTGACATTCAGTTTGGAGTTCAGGAGATTTTCTTGACCAGGACCACACCCCTAAATGCATTGAAGCAACTGCCATGTGATTGGTTGAGTAAATAATTGCATTAATGAGAAATTGAACGGGTGTTCCTAATAATCCTTTAGGTGAGTGTAAATGGACCACCATCTTGAAACAAGCATGGAAGGTGATTGGCTCCATCATTTCAATGGTAGGTAAATTACATGTACTGAAACATAATAACTAGAAAGGCTTGCATTTTTGAGAAACTGTCCTTATTTTCAGTTGTTCACAAAATTCTTTGGTTACTGTAGCACCAGGGGTCCTTCCTTTTACCCACACTGTAACGAACTGCTGTAAATTTATAGGGGAATTTGAACAGTAATGTACTGTTTTCTTGATATATGGTATATATGGGTGTTCCCACACCTCCCTGAACTGTAACAAATTGCTGTCAATTTATAGTGAATTCTACAATAATATACTGTTTTCTTGCCATATAGCACATTACTGTAAACAAAAAATTGTTAAGGGTTTTCAGCATCTCCCTCTGCAAATGTTTGTAAACTAGTACACCAGACTAAGTAATTAAGGACTAGTTGATTAGTAGACAAGTTAAATCTTGTCTAAAAAAACTCCTGTAGGTTGTAAGATACTGGACTATTTGTTGATCTATACAGTATTTGAAGTAATTAAAACAAGTGATCGGTGCAGAATGCAAATTATCCAGTGTTAGTTCACACAGTGTAATTTTATGCATATTTCCTAAATTTTTACATTTAAGGCAAATTGTTACCCTAATGAAATACTTAACATTTACAAATCAATATATACTTATCATATTTCACAGCAGTTTCTGCTGAAGGTACATTTGTGCATTTGTCTTAATGTTTGGACATGTATGGTACATCAATTATTTAATTATTTCACTGCCATTCTAATTTATGTGGTTAGCATTAGAAGTAAATGTAACATGTTAATTTGACTTATTGCATTCATGATGACATAACTGTTCCAGTTCTTCTGATTGCAGATATGAGTTGACAAATCCCATTCGGAAAAGTTCATTCCAGCAAGTGAGAGTCCACTATTCTAGTGTACATTTGCTTGTAAAGCATGTGTCTGTTTTTTTGCTGCAAATCAGTAGCTGAAATGCAGCTTGCCTGGCTAGAAAACTGTGATGAAAAAAACAAAATGTTTATCTATACCATTGACTGTATATACTACTGGATGGCACATGTGTGGCAAAATGGGAGCCACCAGAAACACAACTGCTAAGGTTGAGTTGTACAAAACCTTGCTCTCTAGTAAACTCTGTGTACACAAACAATGTTCTCAATGCTTATGTTTGTGTACAGCCCCTAGTGAAACTTCAAACAAAGTTTCATGTTGTGTTGAGCCGTCTTAGTGTTTTAAAAACAGCGACTTTGATGCTATCATATTAGTGCCCCTATCACTTCCTTTCAAACAGCAATTTGACCAAAACCAAAAATAGGGAAAAGTGGCGTTTCCATCCTAATTATGCTTTTAAATGAAAGTTTGACACGGGTACATAAAAAAAGGCAGTATGTTGCATTTTGTTGAGAGTTATGCTTTAACAAATGAATATATCGTATGTGAAGGCAAAAAATATAATAATAATTGTTAAATTAAAACCTGCAATGAAGCATGATGGGAATTATTATAATCTGTGTTGTGGCCAACAGTGAGCCAAATAAACCACACATTAAGACCAAAACTAAAGTGATACTTTTTGCTCTATATAGGTCCTTTTCAGATTTACAGTATGTTGCTTTTTAGATTTTAGAAGGCTGGCGTGAAACTCCGTAAAATGTGTGCGCGTGCAGAGAACAGTTTTGGTAATCCTAACCCTAATTTAAAAAATGTCAGTCCTTGTTTACTTAAGTATAAACCCAGATTTATGCAAAAAAACAACTAATTGAATGGAAACACATTTTTTCTTTGATTCTGAAAACGTGAGAGTCACGCCAGATGTGTGAGAGCTGGCAACCCTGTATGTTCAAAACAAATGTTTCTGCACACATAAGAATACCCATTGATAGAACAGTCAATATTATTTTATCTATTCTAAGAAATTATGTTTTTTTGCCGTCTTTAGTTAACATCCAATACATCAAACTGTTATGGAGTGATTGTGAAACACAGATTAATAACATAGTATTTACATTTACAGTAATTTACTTCCAGGAGGACAACACGCCATGTGATGTGAAAAAGCTCACAATCTCAAACTGTTTTATTGCACATAATAATCAAGTGGTCTCCACAGGGGCGTCGGACTGGGGGTAAAACCAATACTGATTACCAGGGCCCAAGGCGAGAGAGGGCCCTTGAGAGTCTGGAATATAAATATATATATATATATATATAAAACATCGGGGCCTATGCTATGCTCCTGGGTCTCCACTATCAAATGTGGGTTGGCAGATGTCCCAATACAGATTATGTTTGATCTACATCAATTAATTGTGTTTGTCCCCTTGTGTAATTAAATTGCATTCAGTTAACACTAGATTGAATTAAAAAGAATTAAGTTGGAATGACATGAATCGATTTTCCATCCAATATTTTCCAGCATGCTCTTCTGTATGTTGATACTTCAGAATTGTTATATCATCCCTGTTTTTGCACGTATATTGACCAATTAAACTGTCAAAGTTAAACTATTAACAAACATATACATTTTTTCAAAGTAATTCAATCATGTATTTAAAAATGTTTTTGCACCCACTACTATCATGACTGTTCAGATTAAATCTATAACATCTTGCTGTTACACTTTACACCAGGTGCCAAAAGAAATCATTTTGCAGGCCTGTGCCTTGCATGTAGAGTTGAACAATTTTGGTGAAGTTGTTAAATTCCAAAGTTTCCCAGAAGATTCAGCAGATGATTTCTTTGAGAAATCTCGGAGGTTTGGGTTTACAAGTTGAAAGAGTCAGGCAGACATTACTGACTGGCAAGTGTACTATGGAAATCAGAACTACTGCAGAAGGAAAAAATCCAGGAGTGAATATGTAACATTTGTGATTTTGTCCAAGGTACTCATGAGGGATGAAGAATGTTGGGTAAAGTAGCTTGTACAGCTCAATTCCAGTTACTTGTTGAGTTCACAAGATATGAACCCCATTTACCTGATCATTTTGTCTTAATTAGGGAATTTCCCAAAACTTGTGAACTCAACATGTAACTGGAATGTAAATAGAATGTAACTGAAAAGTAGCTTTACTCAACACTTTGAAGATTTAGAAATGACATGGGAAAACTTTATCTAGTAGGAATGACACAAGTCGCATTCTTGACTAAATCAACAAGATTACAAAAAATAGATTTTGTTGGAACAATGTAATTCAATGTCGTAATTTAATTAAGTTCATTCAACAGCTTTTTTTAGTGTAGGGCACGTCACACACACACACACACACACACACACACACACACACACACACACACACACACACTGATGCATGCTGGTATATTAGGAGAAATGCAGTGCCAAATATTATTAATATACAAGACAAGACACTGACATTTCTCACGGCATAACTGAAGAGTCTAGCCAATTCAAAAATGAACCATAACACACAGAAAGAGAGCACAGATATTTAGCACTAGCTTTAAAAACTGCAATTTATACCAGCAACAAATTAATATAAATGTGTTCAGAAACTGTTTTTGGGAACTGCTACAGTGAAAAATGAAACAATTAAAATGTATAATGCACTCAGCTTGTTTGTTCTTTCAGTACACTAATTAACAAGGGCACAAATGGAATTGCAGTGTTTGTTCTCTGCTCTCTTCCTTGCTCACTCTAATAATATAATTTTTGAATGTTACTGCATATATCTGCCATAGCATTCGCTCAAAAACGCATACTCGTCCCATCAATCTGCCAGTTCTAAAAAAAAATTCCCTAAACAATGTTCCATAGGAAAAATACAATGCCATGGAACTCACATGATAACTCAGTATCGTCTCATCTCCTTATCCAAACAATGTGCTTCTATGTTTGTTAAAACAACATTTGAACAATATCATTGATGTGCATGCTGGCTCGCTGTTCCGTAGACAAACACACACTGCATATCTGCGGCATATAGCACTCGCTTCGCACATTAAATAAGTTCTAGTGATGTACGAATCACGAACTATTTGTTCTTTTTGAACGAATCTTTTTAGTGAACTGGGTGTACTGAATCACTGCTTTAAAAGATTTGTTCAATTAATGAATCACTTCTGTAAGAGAAAATTATACAGATGAAGCCTACGGGTGAAGTCCCAATCAAAAACTTTTATAACTTAGTAGATTTCATCACCATGCCCTGAATAAATAGATGCCCACACATCATAATCCACACACTGCAGCAGAAATCAAACTCGTCTTCATAATCTTTGTCATAAAGGCTTTATTGTCGCGGATTTGAAAGGGCTATGAATACTGAGTGTTGTGTCGCGAGAGTGCGCAAACTGTCTCTACACAGCGATTTTATTGGCTGTTCTTCAAACCCTTTATTATAAAAACATGTTAACTTTATTTTATTTCCCTTAAAAAGTCTACATTTTATACCGTTTTCACCAAAATAAATCAAAATATTGCCAAGTGCACTACTTGCAAAATAAATTTGTCAACCCGTGGAGGATCAACAGCAAATCTCCACAGAAATTTACATTTTTGTGTTAATAGCTTGAAAAATTAAAAGAATGCACTGCTTTCACAGTAAATAATGAGGTCACATCATGGGCACAACATGGAATTAAGCAGTTCGACAAAAAGATTCATTAACCGAATCAGTGATTCGATAGATTTGAATCTTTTAAATGAACTGTACTGAATGATTCAGTTCACTTTAGTGATTCGGAATCCCCATCACTAATAAGTTCACATGTGGTCTTTGACAAAATGAAACATATAGTTTAATATGCAATAAGTAGTTAAATTAATTACTTAAATAATGTACTTATTATGAAAAAATACTTATTTTAAAGAGGGAATCAAAAATTATGTTAACAGCACGGTCGTTATATTTTGGTTGCACATGTGCTCAAATGGAGGATATTATAGCCAACTCACCTGATATCATTTCACATGACTTGGAACTCACCTTACAACTCAATATTGTCTCAAATCCTTCTCCAAATTATGTTCTTCTATACACCAGCTATTGTTAAATTAAAGCTTTTTCAAAACGTTCACAACTTTGGTATAGCCAACTATGGCATTAAAATGTAATGTCTGTAAACAAAACACACTGCCTATCTAGCTTGAAACATTTATATGAGTGCAGATTCAGAAATGGGATATCTTATTTCTCATCTTAATTATAAAGTATAAATCCATGACTTTCATGCCAGTGTTCGCGGGTTCAAATCCAGATGGACACTTTGTGTGTTTTGTTCTGCATTGCTACATGATGCAGACAGGCGATTGTCAGTTTTTTGTAATGTTAACCCTAACCTTAACCTCAGTAATGTCATGTCTAACCTTAACCGTTAGGATTCTTATGCCTAACCTTAACAGTGAATGTTGCAATATAATTTCAAACGCTATGGAATGTATGGAGTGTTCTCACATGAAAAAACGCTAAATGAAGACTGCAGGGGCAACATAATAGAAGTACAAATATTGCATAATAGCAAAACGTGCAGCTGAAACATAAAAATACCCTAAATATGTTGGCATATAACGTCCATTGCATCCAGCGAGTATGAGCATCACCCCATAGAGTTTTTATAAGCCTAAGTAAAAAGGTCTCATACCAGATGAATTACATGATGGTTTTTGTTGTTGTTGTTGAATGTATTTTATAACAGTAGAACATGAAACCAAATATATTTATAATATGAAAGGATAGCTATGCTGTAGTAGCCTATTTCGAATGATCATTTGTAGAATTAGAATTCTTAAGTCTATATAATGACAGTTAGATATTAGAGAAATCTTACATAATTGTTTTTTCCTGCACATCCCAGTACAGATGTCACACGATAAAGTGGCGAAAAAGTGGTGGAGCTGTACCGTGGTATACCGAGGCGCACTTCGGCTGAGTGTATTAAATTTCGTGGCAGTTTTTAAAAGATAACAATACAACAAATGGCCGCCAGGTGGCTTCAGGTTGCACATTCATCCAAATAATTTCCCTTAAACACGTTGTCCACTACAGATTATTTTATCAATTAAACATCTACGTTCTGAAGTTAAATATTATTTGTTGCGCTTTAGTCATTAAACTATTGTCCTACAATATGTCTCATGTAAACTACATGCAGTATATTTAAAATAGCTTTTCATTTCCAAAATCCTATATAGTCTAATCAGATAAACTCAACTCCTTTGAAAACATATTGAGTTCATACGGTCTTGATGGTGTAGTGGAAACGACTAACGCCCATTTCAGACATACTCCGTCAGCAATGCGTATGCAATCCGTATTTTTTTCTTCCATGCCCATGTTAACAGGCTACAGCTTTCACACTGCATGCCGATGCGGTCCGGCACTCCGTTCCAGAAGCGGTGCCCATACAGCAGTGCAGCGATCGTTTCCGAACCGGGTCTATTTTTGCTGTACTGCACCGCACTGAATTAAAGTGGCAGCACATTGTTCACATAAAAATAAACATAGTTTGATGAGAAATTGTAATAATTTCATCATATATAACTAGCCTGAATTTAGGGTTCTACAGTTACTAAATTAATTGCAAAATTAAATCAGATAGGCCTACAGCAGGAGCTCGCTCCCTCAGCGCGACGTAGAGTCCAGTAGAGTCACGTAAATGCCGTCAGTAGAGGGAGCTTTGGAGTGGATGTAAAGCACGATGGATCCTTGAGTGACGTGGACGTCCAGTGAATTCAGGTGGACGTCCAGTATATTCAGGTGGACCACAGTAGATTTAGGTGGACACCGTAACTAGAGGGACCTTCGGAGTGGATGTACAGCACAATGGATCCTTGAGTGACATGGACGTCTTCAGCATGCTGTCTGTCTAGCGGGATGTGTGCTAATGCTGTTTTGGATCACGGAGGTTCAGCGTGCTTGTATAGCTGGATGCTTTCTTTAAAATGTAATTATTTACAAAACAGTAAAACCGATTATATAAAGAACACACAACATAACAGCCAAGAGGGTTACAAATAAAATAATTAGGCTAATAAATAAAAATGGGGAGGACACATATTCATGATATAATAAATCAAATAAGGATAGACAATGAAAAAATTTAAAAAAACAATTTGTTGTCCATACATTTTAGATGTCAAAAGTATGTCACTATCAGAAAAAATATATAAGGGGCTGTTACCTAGTGCAATAAAAAAGATGAATGACATACTGAAGTTAAAAAAACGGTCTGGATAGTATAAATAATTTGAATATGTCAATGGTAACATGCATTTTATTGACCAGATAGTTTCATGTCAGTCCCAATAAATCTCACTGTGCAAACAATCCAAAAATAAATGTTCAACAGATTCAGGCAGAAAAAAAAATCTGCAATCACTGATCCCATTAGGAATATATTTCAATATTGATTAATTACATGGGTATACTCTATCGACAATTGTTAAAGAGGCTTCCTTAATTTCATTTGTCACAATAAATTTGTTTGGAGTGAACCACGCGCGTCGTCAGTTCACATGAAGAAGCCAAATGAAAGATAGCAAATGTTTGGCTGTAAAATAGCTGATTTTAAATTTATTGTCTACTACAAGTAGCATATGCCATTTACTTGAATATCATTGACAGTTAACAAAGTTTCAGCAAACATTTGTTTGTAATAAAGATCTTATCCCATTAGGAATAGTTTTAAAAACTGTATCATATTCCTTGGTATAAGAGATTATTATAAGAGAAGTTGTATTTCTCCATAAATTCTTCCCACATAGCCTATACAAAGTCACATTCATGCTAGTCATTTGGGAGACTAGCAATATTGTTTCAAAACCAGTTACTATGATAAAACAATTAATTGTCGTAGTGTGAATCCATTAATCCATATAAAGAGATTAAGTGGTGAGAAATTATGATTGTACAGCAGAGGCCAACAGCTTAAAGCCTGCTTATGTAAAGGGGTTCACAGGAAGTTTACCCACAATATATGGACATTGTAGCAAAACAATTTTTTTTTTAATGGAAAACCAAGTGCAGAATAGTATTCTAAAAACTGAGAGGATTTTTTAAATACACCTTAATACAATTACGTTTTCATATCCAGTTAAAGAGCTTAAAGTCTAAAACATTTAGCCCACCTTCACAGACCCTATTTGTAAAAATGTTTTGTATAGCGGGATGTGTGCTGGTGCTGATGTTGTGCAGCACTGATGTTAGAACCTATATTGGGTTAACTTAACATACTTTTTATTTAGCTGCACATTTTTCTTATTCTACCAGATTGATTTCTGAACTCTTTTTAAGTTAACACAGTAGTATTGTTTTGTTTAAAATTAACTTTATTTCTTTTGCATTATTCGAGGTCTGACAACACTGCACGAAGTGGACCACCAGTAGAGACATGTGGATGCTGTCACTAGAGGGCGCTTGTGAGCGGATGTACAGCAAGATGGATCCTTTGCGACGTGGACATCCAGTAGAGTCAAGTGGATGCTGCCACTAGAGAGAGAGAGAGCTTAGGGGTGGATGTACAGCACAATGGATCATTGAGCGTGCTGTTCAGCCTGCTGTCTACCGGGATGCATGCTGTTGATGTTGTGCAGCACTGATGTTAGAACCTATTTTGGCTTAGCTTAAAATAACTATTTAGGCTACAGGTGCACATTATTCTTCTTCTACCAGATTGATTTCTAAATAGACCATAGAATTGTGTTGTTTGAAATTAATTTATTTAATTTGCATTATTCAAGGTCTGAAAATTTTGTTATTTTGACCAGTTGTCATTTTCTTCAAATAAATGTTCTGAATGACAATATTTTTATTTAGATAAAACTACTGAGTGAAATGGCATAACAGGAAGTTGGTTTACATAAGCTGGTTTAAGACTAAATAAATAAAACATTTTGGGGCCACAAAATATGTTAAAAGATGACATAAACTGTAATATATAAACATGACAAAAAACAGTAAAGATTACAGGTAATTTGTTGCCAGTACTTTTTCACGTATTTTACAGACATTTCCTTCAAAACTGTAACAGAAAATACTGTATAGACACAATAGATTAAGTGTATAAAAGTATTTTCTGTTATTTTCTTGAAGAAAATGTAGGTAAAATAATAGAAAAAGTAGCCTAGTGGCAGAGCTGTCATGCCCATATTTTTTTAGCCAAGTGGATTTTCCTTTTAATATCAGTATTTGTGGGCACCTGTTTCCATGTGTTGTGCACACTGTGCCCCCTGAAAAAAAATAGGTGCATGATGCTTCTGCCTACTGGTATGTTTGTTACCAGTACTATTTACTGTTTTTTACAGAATAATTTTTTTACAGTGTAAAGTAGCACTCCAAATTAAATATAAAGGTCACCCCAATTGATGACAATAAGGGTGGTTGAAAAAAAACTGCAGGTCTAATAATGGCATTAGAAAATAATGTACAATATGTTCTTTTTTTATTATAGTTTAACAAATGTAAATGCATATAGCACACGTTGATAATTTACCATGAACCAATTATGTAATTCAGTTATCATGGCGACTTTATCACTTCTCAGTCGCCAGTGGACCATTGAGAAAACCGCCGGGCAGACCACCGAAGTCTGATTGTGTCCTGCCAGCTCTGCTAGCTGGGAATTCCTGCGTAACATATTGATTATCTATTGCATAATATGATCAAAACCGCTTTATACAACCCAGCCAATTGAAGTAAAAAATACTCTGTCTTATTGTTTAATTTAATGGTGAGCAAATTCTTGTTTGTGGTAGGGGGAGCCGGCGTGTTCTGGGCATAAATCATTCAAATGAATGAAATTCCTAGAAAGGTATCGTTATTTTTACTGAAAAACTCAAAAGATTAAGTCATTAAAAAAGACTCACACTTTCCATCACTACCGTGCTGCAAAACGTCACTCATCAGCACTCAGCACACATCCAGCTAGACAGCAAGCTGAACAGCACGCTCCGTTGTGCTGTACATCCACTCTAGTGATGGCATATTCCTCTAGTGACGGCATCCACCTGACTCTACTGGACGTCAACGTCTTCTACTGGTCGTCCACGTCGCTCAAAGATCCATCGTGCTGTACATCCGCTCCGAAGTTCCCTCTAGTCAGGGCCGGACGGTGGCATAGGCGGATTAAGCAAATGCTAGGGGCGCCGCCCATCCCTTGGGGCGCCCGAGCAACCAAAATAGTTTTTTTTTAAATTATTATTATTATATAACAAAACAACTTCAATACTATATATTTAAAATATTACAAAAAATCGATTGTCCCACAAAAACATAAATACATTGCTTTCCCAATCCACCTCGGTCCGAGTGACGCATCAATCTACATTGGCTAAATTATATTATAAATTAGGGGTGCGCCAATCCGATATTCAGTATTGTTATTAGTCCGATACTGGCCAAAATTACTGGATCGGATATTGTAGGAGCTGGGGGAGTATATTCTGATCCGATACGATCACGGATTTAGTCCTAAACTGTCATATAAATGCTTAACACCTGAGCATCATCCCGTGTTTAGGATATTTGTATTTGTCCTTTGCAGTGTTGTAAACTGTAACATATGTATTTCGATCAGTACCTTTACATTGCGCATCACTTTCGTTGTGCTGTAATCTCCACAATCTTGTTTTGTGTTGCATTAGTGCAGGTGCATTATGTGATTCATATATTTTATTCATTTTGAACTATTCCTTTTAGCAACTTAATAGCCAGGCTTTTTGACGTTATTTCCATTCAGTCAATTGTTTGAACTGCTGGTCACGATTCTACTGCAGACTTAAGCACAGTCTATCATGCACACATAAAAATGGTGCAGGTAAAATCGAAATTAAGATTAGTTAAAAGTGTTAATTTATTTAATATAATCAATATGAATAACTTATTTGCAAATATAATTGAAAGACATTTCTTTCTAATTAAATCCAAACGTTCAAATTAAGTATTGCGCTCAATGCACTGGTCACGGTCAACAAAGTCAGACAATGCATTCCAACGCAAGAGACTCTCAGTGCGCTAACTCTCGTTTCCAACATCAGAAAACAGTTCAGCGCATAGCACAGTGAGAAGTGTATTGTTTTTTCTTCACTAACATGATACACAGTCAAAACATCACCCCTTCATCCAAGAGCTGCAAAACATAGCAGGGAACGGGAACCAACAACAGAGGTCGTCCAGCCTGATCTCACACCAAGGCGTACATATAACACAGTGTTGTTCTTATCGTGCTATAGAGACGCCAAATGAACTTTTTGCATGGTATAGATACGCCAATGTGGCGTATAATAGGTACACTAAACGTTTTATAGATCTACCAACATCATATATAAATGTTCACCTAACCTTTACACTAACCGTGCCCACTGGAGTGTTGCCTAACCTTAACAATTCCCTGTAAGGTGTTGCCTAACCTTAACCGTTCCCAATATAAACCTATGGCGTCTCCATAGCACACGAAAATTGAATTTGGCATATGAATAACACGAAAATGTAAAGTGTAATATTGTGTTATCAATACGCAAAGGGGTGAGATTAGGTTGTGTAGTCACAGTATGGTGGCTAATTACTCAAGCCACCATATAAATTAACATTAGTCTATTTAAGGCAAGCAAATATTCCTACCAGCTATTGGTAGTCTGCCAAATATCAGGAAAAGGCCTCTATTTTTTAAAGTATTGTTTATTGATGATACTCTGTTTGCCCCCACAAAAAATAGCAATTATTGGCAAGAATGTAATGCATGAATATGCTATTACAACAGATTCAGAGCATTGGTAAAAAATCATAATGCTAGCTATCCCTTTTGTTAACTTCAGAAGATGATAACGCTGTTATGCCTAAATCTAACAAGATGATCATTCATCAATTTATGTGGAATTAATAATAACAATAATGATAACCTTTATTTATATAGCAACTTTTATACAAGGAGTGCAGCTCAAAGTGCTTTTTTAATTTGTAATGATAAACCATCGGATAGTAGGCTGTAGTACTAAATGGTATAGTAATTTTATTTCTCAACATTTTTATTAATTTGCTGCATTTTTATTAATCTTTTATAAACCAGAGCTAGTTTTTGCAACAGCTTTGTTAAAGTTATATTATTAGATAAACTATGTCCCGAGTCTTAAATATGTTTTGTTTGATCTCAAATGAGTGGAATTGTCTGTGATTCCAGGGGCATCAGGTGAAATTGTGCCTAGGGCACCATATTGGCCAGGGCCGGCTCTGGGGATATGCAAAGTTTAAGTTTGCAGTTCGAATTTCTGTGCTGACTGTGGACCAGGACATGACGAAATGTAGATTAGAAACAATATTGTATAATGATTGCCCTATCGATGAGCAAATGATTAAACACGTTGGCAACGCTATGAATATAGAACTGCATTTACATGTAAACTCCAACAAGGGTTTTCATACCGTATATGAAAAAATATCTCACTGATGACAGGAAAAACAAATTGCTCAGAATTTACCTATGGACACATTTCTTGTTTTTCTGTGAATTCATTGCTAGCAATGGGTAGACTGAACAACTTAAAATGCTCAGAGGCTCACAGTACCAGTATTTGCCAACTAGTAGGCTAAATTAGGGAGGAGGAAAACGCATGTACTGTAGAATACGGCAGGAAGATAGTGATGGGACAACCAACTCTTTTACGCAAGTCGTTTCAACCGGACGGTTGTTGGTTGGCCTAACGACTTAATAGATTCGGTCACTGGTTCGCGTGCCCACGGGGGGAGAAGACACCCGTTTGATTACATTAGACTCATGCAGTACCCTCAGTTACTGTCTCATTCAGTAGCCTCTCCTTGTGACAGCCTCTACCATGCTGCTTGCAACATTAAAGCTGCATTGTGTAAGATCTGCTCCCATCTGCTGGTGAAAATGTATATGACAAGGAACCGCGTATTTATACCAGCAACGTCAACCTGGATATTCGTTTTTTCTTTCAAAACAATAGCGCTCGTTTTGATTCATTGCAATAGTCATTGTTAATTTACTACACAGCCCGTGAATTATAACCAAATGCAATTGTATTGTGTGTAAAGAAACAATAAGAGCATGTGATAGCAAAAATAATAATTTAACTTGTTTTATTAATAAAAGTAACAAATATGTTTTACACACAATTTGATTGAATATATTTTCAGTGTCTCATGTGAAAACACGATTACATTTGAAAAACATTCACTAGAGTCTGTTTTATTCAAACAGAATACTAATTTTAGCAAAACATGAACATGGACATGCAATGAATAAGCAATGATTATTGCAATGAACCACGAGCGCTATTATTTTGAAACGAAAAATCCCTGTTTGTGTTGCCAGCCGAACGTTCTTGACTA
>JACXGM010003200.1:0-14311 GCA_016801145.1 Umbra pygmaea | reverse complement strand
TATTCGTCACGGTGCCACTTGTGTAAAAGCGCGAATGGCCGAGCTTGAATTTCCAGGTATGTCCCTCTTTGGCTAATGTATTTTAAAGATGGAGGCGTAACATGGTGAGCGGGCACGATTGCATGTATTGTGAATGGAAGATTCTACACTTACGAAAATACTTTGATTATTAGGTGGAAGTAATTACACATGAATGAGCCCATATTTGTGAAAGAACAAAGGGTTTTTTGCTAAGAATCAACTCAAAGAAATACACAGTGGAACTTTAACATAACATAAATACCAAGATAACATGACATGCATTTGTATGTGATGTACTTCCATTTGATTGTTTTTGTATTTAATATATTTTACTGTTGTTGTATCATTGTTCTAGTACATTTAGCATTTTTGTTGCTTTTTGTATTTGTGATTTGTTGTATGCTTGGTCAGTCTTTAATTGATTTGCAAATTTACAATTTTTTTCATCTATTATCATGACATTGCCTATGCGTGGCTTAATGTTGTTTTTTTCATGTGTGCCTTTAAAATAAAATGCTTGTTACTACACTCTGAAATAGTGAATCTGCACCGTGTGAATCCACAGAACTTTATACTACATTAGTGGTTAGAGAGAAGAGGCTAGAACTGAGTTTCCTTGGGGATTTAGCAATACTGACTCAAGTGACTCGCACAACCCGGATCGGTTTAGTGACTCAGAATAACGGAATCCTTAAAATGAATCGAGTTTGCCAGGCCTAATTAGTGCAAATGCGAACACAAACAAGCGGCTTTTGCATTCGCTTTCACAAAGGTGTTTCTCTCATTTTATCTAAATAGGGAAGGAAACGTAAACTATTGGAATGTGTAAAAAATATTACAAATTCTTGACCTGCATGCAAATGACGTTCTTCTGGATATGTAGGAATATTAACTTTTGTAGCCTATATTTGAATTGGGTGATCAACATCTACGAAATAGCAGATTAGCTTGATAAATGTGACATTTGGCATAGTTATTAAAAGTACTTGTATCAGTACTCATATTGGCAAGTACCCAAAATGAAATACTCAGTAAAAATTGGTGTTGGCCCATCCCTAGACTTCACTGGCCCATCTCTAAACTTGCTTTTGAGCTACAGTAACACGTTGAACAACACGTTTTTTGCTTGGGAATAGTTTCATGTAATCAGCAAGTGGGGGGTTTGGGGTTTTGTAACAAAATAACTAGATAATTGGCCATCAGACCATGATCTGGCCAAGGGGGGGATTAAAAGTGTCACCTTTCTATAAAATTGATGCAATCTTCTCTGCCAACTTCTTCATGATCTCATTCTGGTCTGGTCAGCACAAAGCATGACAGATAAAAATATATCTTTAATTAGCCTACCTAAGGTATACATTTGTAAGCATAGGCCTATGTTGCTAAATTAAAATAATACTTAATTACTAATATTTCCTAAATACAGTCATTAAATGAAACCTAAATTAACAGGTAATGGTAGTTAGTAACTAACTAGTTATCATAATTAATAGAAACAACAATTTGAATGCATCCTCTATAAACAAGCTGAGAAAAAAAGGAGATGGTTGAGTGGGTCTACAATTTACAACTATACACTGAAAATTGTCACTATAATCACAACCCATCTAGCCCGCTACACCACCGTGCTGTGGGGATTTTCTTGAAAAAACAGAAGTTATATTTTGATTGAGTGGCTTTCAGAGGTTAAAGTATTGTATGACAACTGTTCGTTACCCATTTTTGTCCCGCAAAGTAAAACTGTAATTTGATTCAGGGACACATTCTGATTGGAGAATGCAGACGCAGTAGTCTACGATATTTATTTGCTTTTCTAAAGCTGTTTTAAAACAAACAAGGCGTTATTTAAATTCTACTGTGTATAATAATACAATTACAATGATTTAATATCAGTCTCTGTCCCCAAAAAACATATTTTTAGGAAGCATTAGAACGGCAATCTCCCGTTTCTTTTTAAGTGGTCTAGCACCACCCAGCGACGAGTATAGACCATTTATTGGCAACTAAAGGCACCAATTGGTGCCACGGTATGAAAAGCACCACTTTATTGTGTGACATCTGTAGATTGATTACCGGTAGGCTATATTACTTCTTGCTAAATTTTTCGTTCTGCCTCGTTCGATAACTCCTGGTCAATCAAAGCTTTAGATGTTTAAAAAAGATTTTCAACTAACATATTCAGAGCAAATATGTTTCTGGATCTGCATTACAACACTGAAACGTTAATCATCTTTTTCTCAATTCTAATCGCATAAACCTCTTTGCCAATGTGTTAAAACATCATTAATGCTGTGAAATAATAGGCTACGTAGAGTAAATCTGTTAATAATGTGAAAATAAATAAACATTTGAAAATAATTCTATGGCTTGTTTGATCTGGGCAAAGGGGTGTGCCATAGAAGATAGAAATTTGTTATGCTTCTGGAAAATCCATTCATTCATTAGACTGTCAACACTATTATTCATCCTCATATCCTCATATAACTTGCGGTCATACCAACCTAAATAATTATAAAAGTACATCTCTACCCAAAAAATGTCTAAGTTCATGTAGCCTAGTTCCATACTATAACTGAGCTGGTGAAGAACAATAACTTTGTTGGCTTGTGAGAGCAAGAACTGCAAATAAAACGATTGCATCTCACACAGTGTTCATTTTTTTTTTCCGTCTATACATTTTTGTACTTGACAGTGTCTTCTTCGCCCAAAACGGATGAATTACATGAAGATTTTTGTTGTTGTTGAATGTACTTTATAACAGTAGAATACGAAAACATATATATTTATAATATCAAAAGCTAGCTATGCTGTAGTAGCCTATTTTCCTATTTTTTATCCTTTATAGAATGAGAATTCTTAAGTCTATATAATGAAAATCCACCACAGCTA
The DNA here is from genome assembly GCA_016801145.1 of Umbra pygmaea. Classification (NCBI taxonomy): domain Eukaryota; kingdom Metazoa; phylum Chordata; class Actinopteri; order Esociformes; family Umbridae; genus Umbra; species Umbra pygmaea. The sequence goes on along the minus strand of JACXGM010003200.1, from coordinate 11,401 downwards.
ATTTATTCACAGATGATCATTAGACCGCCAACACTATTATTCATCATTACACTATTGTTTCTAAACAATCTGGTATTGTAAACCAGAGTAAACGCGGCAACATTTGCCCAATTGTGATATTAAAACTTCAGGTTTATGGTGGCATTGTAAACAATAAATATGTTTTTTTAGATCTTCCCATCAACACAGGACAATGCTAAATTGAGTATGTGTGACAGACTGAGATAACAGGGTCTGAAAAATGTATTACAAGCCCAGGCTAAATGTTGAATTGAGAAGCAGAGTTTCGTAGTTGTAAAATAATCAGTGACAATTCTAAAACACATGATAGTCACTTTATTACATTATATTGAAAGAATAAAGTAAAAAATATAATTCTCAACCAGGGCTAAATCTCTTTTGTCTAAGGTTATTGGCCATTCAGCCATTGACAGCATTCATTCAGTGAGAGATGCTTAGCACCTTAGCCAAGGAAACTTTCACGGTGACTGCTAAAGCATTTTCCATAATACAATTTTCCACAGAATGTACAAGTTACAACTACGATGTTAATATATATTCTTTAAGTGGAAAACCATTACTACTATCAAAACTGAATGATACTAAACACTATCCCAAGTCCCTACAACTGTTTTCAATCCTTATCTAGGCAATCTTCAAACTCTTGTGGGAGTTTCGTGACACTTTGACATGACCTGTTTCCCTTCTAGCCATCACCCTGTTCATCTAGGCCAAACCCTATTATAGACAACTGGTCAAATGTTTTAATTGCATTCTAGAGCTCTACATCCACCCAAGTTATTGTGAATGGGAAAATGAATCACTTATAAACAATAAAAAACTAGATGACAAACCACAAACTTACAAGTGCAATCCATAGCAGCAGGACGCATGTGGTGCTGGTGGAATGGAATTGATATTCTGAAAATGGCGGGTGCTGATAACGCACCAAAAAACAAATAATATTCATAAATAGAGGCCTACATTTTCAGGAAACTGCTATTTGATGTGCTTGAGGCAGTCACTTGATAGCTTTTCACAACCTGCTGTTTCAGACTGGTTGAAGGGGTCGGCATGGTGTAGTGGGCTAAGTCGTTGCATTGCGTGACAGTCTACAACATGATAGTCATGGGTTCGAGCCTGACTATGGGTTCTCTGACTTTCCACGGACAAGCACACCTAATGCAACTAATGCCACCCTTGACTACTGTAACTAAGAGAGAGAGGAGAGGGTGAGAGAGGAATGTTTGAGTTTCTGTCTTTATTAGGACAAACGACATTCACACAAAAATCCCGCCCTGCCCCCCACGCCAGAACACACATGGTTGTATTTCTCCAGCACACACACACTTGATCAGCCGCAAACAAAAATATGACCCTATATAATACACACTACTGCCCGAAAATGACTTTGGGCCCTATTTTAACGATCTAAGCTCATGGCGTGAAGCGCATGGCGCCAGTGCGCTTTGGTCGTGTCCAAATCTACTTTTGCCATTTTGACAGTGGATAAAATGTTCCATGCGCCGGGTGCATGGTCTAAAAGGGTTGTACTAACCTGCAATTTCCAGCAAATGCGGAACGGCTGCGGATCCGCTCTGGAACGGCGGCGGAGTCAATAGGTTTCCATTAAAGTCAATGTTTGTATTTTCACTGACTGCAGAACGGCTGTGTTCCGACTCCGTCCCAGCTCCGGCGATCCGCAGCCCTCCGGAGCAGATACACAGAGCTTCTATTTCTCAGGCATGTGATTGGCTAAGGACAAAAAAGCAGGAAAATATACTGAGAGCATTCACCCCCCCCCCCCCGATGGAAGCAGAACCCATAACAATTTTCAATCATTTTTAGTTATTTTACAGCTAGATGCAACATCCAAATTTTTATAACACATGAGAACAACTTATTTGAATTAAAAAAATATATATTTTAACCACCTTTCCGTCCGTGGTTAAAACAACATTTGTTCTTATGTTCATTCATGTTTATTTGATGATATTTATAACTAGAAATGATGATCGTCTCACGAGCAGCTTTAACCGAGGCTCTACAGCGATCTGTCAAAGTATCAAAGTATATTTTAACTTTTCCCTTTCAGGGAGGGATTTTAGCAATGGCACCAAGGTCATTGGCCAGGGCATTAAGTGCCATCTAGAGAAATACCAAACTCATTTGCTCTTAAAAGCAGGAATTCAATTCAATGTGAAGTGCCATCACATTCACAACAGGGTCTCAAACAAAAATTTTGGTCACTGGCAACAAGTACTACTACAGTCATTAAGATTATTTAGGCAATATGTTTGACAACATTCTCAAGTATAATTGATGTATTCCCAGTTAGAAATAACATGGTTTACTGCTACATCTGTTTTTACTTCTGTGACCGAGACATAATGTGAAATAAATGTTTTAGCTACCGCTTTAAGGTTTAAGGTAACCAGGCTGGGAAATTAACTTAGCCACTGGCTGGTGGATGCCCTAATTTTACCAGCCAATTCTACGAATTCAAAAATGAAAATGCATTTGCCTCTTCTATATTGCTTCAATACATCATTAGGCAAATTACAAAAAAGACATGTTGTGAAGACAATTCTGTGAGACTAATGATTTTTAGATGATTGACAAATTGTGCTAATCTGTGTATTGGATGTCCTACTACTATTTTTATCTGGCTACTTTTATATGTCCAATAGTAGGTAATTTCACACTTTAGAAGTGTAGCCTACAACTTTACTGTTGTAACCTATACCACAATATTTATTTTATCAGCAGTTAATTTTACATTTGTAAATTCGTTTTATAATGAACTGCTTGTAAAACATCTGGGAAAATAATTCAAACAATTTTTTAATTAGCTCCCATCAAAATTGCAAGCAGATGCTTCTTTAGCAATGATACCAAAATGATAAATAATAAGAAAACATATTATGGCGAAGTAAGATCGGCTACTTGACTTAGAATCAGTTGTTAAGCAACTAAGTTTAGAAGGGTATTCCTGCACAACCGGAGGCTGCCTTTTTAGGACCCCAGTGCTAGGACCGCAATATTAGGACCCTAGTTTTCTGTGTCTAGATAACAGCGTGAAACAGACAGGTGATTTTTACTTTATATTATTACATCCATAAACCTTACCCTAACCTTAACTACTCTGAAATCTTGCTGTTAAGCCCATACATAAAATATATGTGACAGACTTTTGAATGCTCCACTGTAAAGCGTGGTTTGTCCACTGGGGGTTGCCGTAGGTTTGAGACTTACGTAAGGGTTATGTTGTGAACGGGGCTAGTTGAGTTCGGTGAAGTGAATACAAGTGGTGATTCCAGATTGTGTCCGTGTTTCATTTCCATATAATCATACTAACTACGAACCCAAAAATTACTCAGTTCATTTACATGCTACTGAGTGAAGCCTAACTGAATATCTGGATATTTTAATCCGTAGTGGACATAATTTCACTGTCTAACGTTCCACTGTCTATAACATTTATTTAAATTAACAAAAACCTCTAAATTAGTAAAAGTCTATAGACGGGACGGTTTTTAGTGTGTACGTTTCAAGTGCGTGTTTAAGATTCTCTGGTCAAACGAGAATGCCGCCTATCAGAACACCACCACCCGTGTTTTCACCAACGAGATCTTAACATTAAAATTATACGCATCAAATGGTTACTTGTTTTACTTTTTTCGATCACGAAAAATAACATTATATAGCCTAATCGTATCATATTCGCATTAAATCCCTCACATCTGTAATACATTATTTGCCCTTTATATTTTCTACATTAATTTATTTCCTACTGTGGATTATAATACTGGGGAAGTAACACGTTTTTTTCGCGTGTGCTAATTTCCAACCCTGACTCGTAACAACATTCATGCATGTAAATTAACTTTTGGAACATGCTATTAAAAGTATCGCTTTAAAGAAATATTATCTCGTGCAATGCTTCTGAATTATCTTTCGGACACCCGCTCATTCTATTTCGGTCATTGTTGTCGCGCAGTTTAATGAAAGATGTGATTGTTTTGTCCAACTATTAAACATCAGAAACACTTTGAATATCACAATGGTATATTATGTATATGCAATGAATCACAACCTTTATATGTGCATAACTTTAGACTACTTTTGTGGATAAAGTATTGAACAGGGAATGAGCACTCGCAGCAGTGTAAAAACAGAGGTGTGTCTGTGTCATGTGACCACCGTGCAGCAAAACGTGTTTGAGAACAAACAAAATTACAATTAATTCTACTTGTCCATTCGGACAAGTGATTCTACGAGCTCCTTGACAAGCGGACAAGCCTTAATGTCGAGCCCTGCAGCCTCATATCCCCTCCTTTTCACTCCGGCAGCTCTTGACCCCCCCTCCCCGCCCCACTTTTTTTTGTTTTGGGCGTAACATGCAATAAATGAATCAGAGATTCATCTCCCATTCCCTTTAAGAGCTAGGCACGTATGTACCTTTTGCGCATTGCTATTATGACGGCGGATTTGCACCGAAATTAAAATTTGTAATCTTATGCATGTTCGTGTGCTGCTGCACTTCCCTGTGTGTGTGCCTATGCTATAGGTGCATTTAAATAATTTGCTGTTAAAATAATTATGACGTGCTGCGCCATTGACTTTAGACCAGGTTTTTTTTGGTCAATGGCACGATCACTTTCCAATGCCTCAAGATAGCAATAAGACCCAGAAATATAGCCGCAACCACTTCGTGGTTGAACCCTAATTATCCTGAACTGATAGACCAGCACTCCCATGGGCGCAAAAATTGGCGCAGATGCATTTGCTATTTAAACAACGAGGGCGCCTGATAGTAAATTGACAACTGCGTCGGTCTTAAACTAGCAAAGACTTCAGACTGCGTTCAGACTTTACGCTGCATTGCGCCAGGTGCAAGATGGGGCCCATTGTCTTAAAAAAATGCAGCATATGAAATATACAACACAACATTGGACCAACCCCACACCTCTAACTCTATTTCTTGTCGTCAACCAACCCCCAGTTTAGTGGTGGTTCACCTGTTACCGGGTTACATCGCCATGGTAACTTATGCTGCGAATAGTCACAATAACAGAGATTAACCTGAATAAAATCACCGGCTACTTACCAATCAATTCTCGATTTAAAAATGAGTCACCATTCTAGGAGTCGCCATTGGATTTCTCTGATGAGTAACTTTATATAAGCTAGTTTCACAGACTGTATTTATAGCTTTGCATTTATTTGCTAGGTAGTTTCATGTATGCTGTGTTTGATATGAAACCAACATCAATGTATCCCCTTTCACTGTAGAGACAGTACATACATTGTACTATTTACTCCCACAGTACTTATACATGTGTTGAACAACCCAGTATTTTAAAATTGATTATTTGACACATAGTCTGCACATATTCTTTTTCTCCCTTGAATGTTTAACACTGCCAGGGTTGCAACCAAAATAATATGGTATTCATCTAAGCAACAGATTGGTTTAATGAAATGCAAAATTGTAATTATTGTCAGATCTAGTTTTGCTTAATAACAGGGGAGTGATATCGATGAGCCTTAACTGACGCATTTATAAATATGCAGGTGGCAATTGTTTTTGCCAGGTTTCTTTCCTGCTTTACGTCTGTATTATATTTTTTTACACTATTAGTATTTCTGTAAAATTATCTTTTACTGTTCTTGAGCAAACTATGCATCTCTCATAGACTTGTCCATGTCTGCGATTGGTCATATGGTGCACAAACCGCTCCATTTCTTATGTGAACGCGCTTATGTGAGCGCGCTTATGTGAACGCACTAGATTGGTAAATCCTGGGTAAATTTAATGAATTGATAATCACTGTCACATCTCTTATCTAGATTGCAGTTTTTAGGTTTAGTGAAGAAAGCTAATGAAAAGAAATCCAGGGCATGTTGAACTTGCTTCGTAGTATTAGCCCCTGGAGTACCTGAGCCTCATTTAAAAAATTTCTAAACTAAAATCTACCCCCACTGAAATATCTTTGTAATCCAATATAAATTCCCAATGATCTTCAAGAATTATAAAACTACATAGAACAATTCTAAAATTCAACAAAAGTTTCATGCCCAATAACCACATGATTTGACCTAAGTTAGGGTTGGGTTTTCTAAGTTTCACTGTTTTCGTAGTTACTGCGTTCAGCCTTGGTAGGGCAGTAAAGCCTACTATTATTTGTCTTACAATTAATTTAATAAGGTTCAATGAATATACTACCAATCAATTAAAAAGAGTATAGCCTAAATGCATTTCAGAAACCATGGTTTTATTAAATATTGAACAAATGTTCAAATATTAATTAAATACTTAAAGATACATAAAACATTGCAAGTGCTATCTTTCCGCCTTTACATTACTTTAAATTACCTAACTTTAGCTAACTTCACTTACAAAATGTCATCCTTGAAATATGATGTAATCTACAGCTCAGTAAACGTATTTACAGTTCTCTAACTATCCGTATTTTTGCCACGACACAGGCGTACGACTCGAGCAGGCTCCAAGATTTGGAAACACAAAGATTTTCGCGGGCTCAGTAAACATTTCCATGGTAACCACGGGTTTGTCTCCATGACATCACAGAGTTCCACCAATCAGAGTCATCACTGTTGTATTATGGGCTGGTTTAGGATTGTGGGTAATGAAGTACTTATCCAAGGCGTCGCAAATAAAACACGTTTATTTCAAAACAAGGTTGGTGCCCCATGAACTTTTGGCATTCTATTTGAGCATATACAATCACTTAGTCATGTCGTAGCTGGTTTTAAGTTTACCATCGACGGTTACGATTTTATGGCTTATACTCTAATTGTCTATGGAGAAAATGTATTGTATTCTTACTTCCGGAGTCGGCTGTGGGTGGGACTGGTGAGGTATATTGCTTAATGTCGACAAGCTCTTGGCGCAGTAACCTAAAAACCATGTTAACGGTGCTATTGTGGTATGCTCTTCCAATAAGTCCGGTCTAGTTTCTGTGTGACGCTTGTAAGTCTACGTGAAAGCACTGCTTTATAGACACATTTGAAAAGCTCATCTCCCGCCATTCACATTGTTGCTTTGCATGTTGATGATGCGCATGAAACAATAATGGCGGATGTATAAAAACAAATTAAACAGTGTGAGAGGAAGAAGCAAGAAAATATACTCAAAAGCTTGACCTACACCTCATTAAGTTACTACTGCCTCATAATAAATTATTTCTCCAGAATTTAGAAAAGACAAAAGCCTCATGAAATAATCACAGACTATTAACAAGGATATCAATAATTGGCTGAACCAAATTAGATTTTACTAAAAAACATTTGCTCGGTGCAAAAAATGCCATCTTGCGATCATTGCGTCATTTCCAGCTTCCTATTTTAAACACTTAAAGACATTAGGAGGAAAAAAGGGCACGGCGCTCACATGTTATGAGCAAGCTAGTAATCTCAATAATGCCGACGCTTCTCTACACAGCTTTATTTGATCAAATTTGCCAAGCACACAGCTGTGGGTAAAGCTAGTGGCCAGGACCAAGCAATATTAGTCATGTTAATACTAACAATATAACTTTCAAAATTACAGATTTGAAAAAACTAACACAGTGGAAGAGCCTGAACAACATTTTGACAAACAGAAACCCGAACAATACAGAAGGGTTAAAACAGGCTGTTCAGACATCCACTATATTTGACAAATTAGCAATATTATCTAAACTTTTTCATGTAAGCAAACTAGCTTACTAAGATAACTAAGCGCTGCATACTACATTCAATTTCAATGCCAAAATGACTATTAATAATGGTAGTGCAACACACAGAAAACATAGCCAAAGCAATATGAATACGATCTTTGAATACTAACTTTGATGACATTTTCTCCAAAATCACGTGGCACATCTTATCTGTAATAAAGCGGTAGACTGTAAATAATTCATTGGAAAAAAATGTACCACTTACTAATTTTGTAATCGTGGTTTTGTTAATTCAGCTGGTCGTATTTCACGGAAATAACATTGTTGAAATAATTCCTTGCTTGATAAGCGAAACACAAAGAAATTGACCAGTACCTTTGGTCAAATGTGTCACAATAAATTTCCAACCAGCGTCATAGAGAGTCATAGACATATTGTGGTTGAATACATTTTGCACACAGTGATTATTGGATGAAATTGTACATGTATCTGTCACAAGTTGGTGTGGAATTACTCATCCAGGGCACACACAAGAGCTACAGGGTATGCAGCTAGTGAGATGTACAACAGATACTTATATTTAGCCTACGTGCTCTTAACAGGAGCGCGGGATGCTGAAACAACACATATTGAGTACATAGAGACTACACTAATAGGACTCACTTCTCACAGCGACATACGTGGCTCCTGGACAGGATTGCAAAGAATAATAACGTTCACCGGTAACAGGAATCAATGACCGACAACCTCTCTCTAGTCTGGGATGTATATATAGTGGGTATGGAAAGTATTCAGACCCCTTTAAAATGTTCACTCTTTGTGTCATTGCAGCCATTTGATAGAATCAAAAAAGTTAATTTTATTTCTCATTAATGTACACTCAGCACCCCATCTTGGCAGAAAAAAAAGAAATGTAGAAATAGTTGCAAATTTATTAAAAAAGAAAAACTGAAATATCACATGGTCATAAGTATTCAGACCCTTTGCTCAGTATTGAGTAGAAGCACCCTTTTGAGCTATTACAGCCATGAGTCTTCTTGGGAATGATGCAACAAGTCTTTCACACCTGGATTTGGGGATCCTCTGCCATTTTCCCTTGCAGATAAAGCCCTGACTGGTGGAGAGCTGCAGTGATAGTTGACTTTGTGGAACTTTCTCCCATCTCCCTACTGCATCTCTGGAGCTCAGCCACAGTGATCCTTGGGTTCTCCTTTACCTCTCTCACCAAGGCTCTTCTCCCACAATTGGTCAGTTTGGCTGGACGGCCAGGTCTAGGAAGAGTTCTGGTTAGTGATGGGCAAATTGAAACAGGAGCTCCGATTCTCCGATGTAATTGTCAAAGCAGAGTGATTCGGCACAATGAGCCGATGCTTGTATCAAAGTCCCAAAACCACGTGATTGGTGACGTTCGAAGCTTCGGACATCACAACATTCTGACTGACAGGTGTTGAAAAGCTTTGGTTCAGTTCGAAAGAATTGATGCATTACCACAGAACTCGATCAATAAAAAGGAAATTGAATCCCTTTACTTTAACAGCTGTCAGTTAAGATTTAAGAAAATAAGAATTTGCGAGAGCAGTTTAGATAGCAGTTTGAAAGAGTGTAAACAGTCAATATTTTTGAAGTCAATATTAGAAGAAAATCTGTAGAACACCCCAGTGTATCAGCATCAATGTCAACACATATGTAGCTATATATTATAGTTATAGTTATGTTTTCATCTTTGCTTCAATAATAAAGCTGAATAGTATGCATTGCTATTGCTGTGAAGTAATTATATAAATATTAAATATATTATAATACAGTTTTGAAGAAGCTACTCTTAGTATGTTAGGACAGAACATAGAAAGAACATTCCAAACACGTCTGAGGACTACTCCACCAGCGCCAAGAATGAGTTGTCACTTCACCTCCATAAGCAGTTCAAGGTTATGTTTATGAATCCAGAAAGAAGTACAAAGTAAACTTTGAGGGACCTTACTAATGTTAGAGGGACCAAGGGAGATGGGGCTCATTTAAGCTAATTTACAAGTTCATTGCTGGTCAGAAAGTTTAGTAAGGATCCTCTTATTTGCTACTACTAATGAGATGTCCGAGTCCCAAATAAATAAAAACTGAGAGGAGTCAAATAAAAAAACGCAGGTAAATCAGTCGCAGTTGGTGGATCTCAATTGGGGAAGCGGAGCTCATATACGCTCGGGAACGGAGCGAATGGAATGGTGCCAACGCACCGATCCCAGTGTGATACCATTCCGTTACTCAGTAATATGAGCTCAGCTTCCCCAAACAAGATCGACCGACAGAGGCTGACGCAGTTCCTGGACCATCGGTCCCGAGAGGTCCCGACGTAGTCCTTCATGATATAAACCTGTATCTTGATGTCTGTGAACCCTGTCCGGAGATGAGACAACTCAATTAAATCTACCAACAACTGAGACCTGATTGTGACTCTGTTATTTCAACCAAGAACGTCTCCAGCCACATTATCTCTTATTTACAATACAAAGCAATAAGTGAAATTTCAGGGCAGCCTATATCTGCATTTAAAGGTGGTTCCAATCAATGAGCTGTTATTTTTATCCAATGTCAAGGATACAACTCAGTAAGAATACAGTGTCTCTGTACAAAGCTGCAGTTTCATTATCACGTGGTCAATGACGTCCGAAGCTTCATTTGATCACGTGGATATGCTCGCCCTTGTGTTAAAGCTTTGTTTCAAAGAACGGCTGTTTCGAAGTACTGCCCTCCATCGACATAATATTTCAAATTACTTGCTCTAAAATCATTCACTAGTCTGGTAGCTCAGTTGGTAGTGCATGGTGGCTGTCGATTAGATAGCGTTAGTTCGAACCCTATTGAGGATGCTGCAATTATGTTTGTTCTTTGGAAACAAACTCTTGATTCCATTCAATCATTTTCATTGTCATCGCGATAATGTTTTCTCTCCAGCATCCTAAAATATAGCACAGATTTAGAGTATTTGACTACATTAGCAACATGAAGATCAAGTGTGAAATGGGAGGGACGCGAACCCCATCTTTAAACTAAATATTAATTTATATCGCCCACATCTAACCATTGCACCACATAGCTCTAAGAAGAGACTTGCATAAACAGCCTCTATGAACCGCAGATGTGGTGTTACATTGTTTAACCAGCAGGTGTCATTGGAGAGTACTGTGTTGTGGGGCTTTGAGTAGTGAACCATTTTTCGGCACAATTTGAGGAAAGCCTCAAATGCTTCAGAAAGCATAGTTTGCCCATCACTAGTTCTAATTGTCCTACACTTCTTCCATTTAAGGATTATGGAGGCCACTGTGCTTTTAGGAACCTTGAGTGCTGTAGAAATTATTTTGTAACCTTGGCCACATCTGTGCCTTCCCACAATTCTCCTTGGGTAGTTCCCACAATTCTCCTTGGGTAGTTCCCACAGTGCTCCTTGAGTAGTTCCTACAAATTCATGATTCTCATTTGCTCTGACATGCACTGTGAGCTGTAAGGTCTTATATAGACAGGCGTGTGCCTTTCCTAATCAAGTCCAATCAGTGTAATTAAACACAGCAGGACTCCAATGAAGGAGTAGAACCATCTCAAGGAGGATCAGAAGAAATGGACAGCATGTGAGTTAAATATGAGTGTCACAGCAAAGGGTCTGAATACTTATGACCATGTGATATTTCAGTTTTTCTTTTTTAATAAATTTGCACAAATTTCTA